>CAUZXS010003347.1:207500-325673 GCA_963585895.1 Sepioteuthis lessoniana
TTGAAAGAGAAGAAGGATGAGGAAGAAAAACGGATGAAGAAAGGAAAATCAGTGTTTAAAGACAAGAAGGAGGAAGAAGAAAAGGACAAAGAAAGGAAAACAGAAAGGCTTGAAAGAGAAAGAAGAAAATTGATGAATAATAAGCAAGTAAAAGCAAGTATTTCTTTTCCTTTTGAAATGATAGTTTTCATTAATAATAGATTATATCAGTCATTTCTTACTGAGGAAAGATAATCACTTTTACAGTAGTTCAAATTCCATTTTTTTTTATTTACAAATGTAGACTTGTGTAAACATACACATATAGTAATGTTATGCATACTAAACAAATTATTAGACTCCAAAAGTTTACTTGTATTTCACAAATTATATATTATTATTTGATTCATAATTACTTATATATTATGTTGAATCTGTAGTATTTTTGTTTTTAATTAGCTGAGAGTTCACATGGAACCATTCAAGAACTCCTATATGATTTTTGAAGTCTACAAAGTATAATAAAATATCAAGACCAAATTAAAAAGAAGTAAATTTCAAAATGTTTTATTTAAATGAAGATGTGTGCTCAGCTGATCAAGTTATATATTACAGTAATGATATCTAAACAAGTGAATGTCAATATCAATAAAATTATGAAGCCAGTTTTGATGCTTTTTGATAGTTTGGATTATTTATTTAATGGCATATTAACTTCTTATGGGTAATTCAATGCCAAAATTTAATTCCTTTGTAAATGTTTGATTATAATCATAACAATATTTTCAAAGTTCCATAGCATTTATTTGTTGATAATTATTTGTTTGCTCACAGTTACGTATCAAGTATTCCTAACTAATACAAATAAATTGCACGCAGTTGTATGGTTGATTCATTTGTAAATGTTTGGTTTAGTTTCTTTTTTTTAAAGGCATATCAACCTTCATCGGTTATTTAATGCCAAAGCCATCCTTGTAGAAGAACAGCAATGATACTATTTAACCGATTGCAGGGGAGATAAGCAGGGTTATACCTCTCTCAAGAGTATTAGTCTGAAAGTGAGTGTAATAGTCCGACTGGAGTTCAAACTCGCTTACTTCAAGGCTTCAATCTCACACTTTTGTCCTTATATCACAGGGACTAACTTCCATGTAAATGTTTGATTATAATCATAAGAATATTTTTAATGTTCCATTGCATTTATTTGTCTATTATCATTTGTTTGCACACAGTTATGATATCAAGTATTCTTGACATAAATAAATATTCTTGACATAGTTATACAGTTTCAAGTATTCCTATCTAATACTAATAATTTATACAACTATATGGTTTCAAGTAACTAATCATGATCAAAATATAAAACAATTATAGCTTCAAGTAGCTATTCTTAATACAAATAATTTACCCATAGTTATATGGTATCAAGTATTCCTATTTAATACTAATAATTTTCAGATCTATTTAACCCATAGATGGGGCCCTGCCACTCTGGTTTAGTGTGAACCTGAGATTAATAGCAATGAATGGGTGAGTCCATATTCTTCAGGACTCCAAAACTGGAGGGGTAGTCCTTGTGACAGTGGGACTGATGTGCTGGTTTCTTCTTTTTTTCTTTCTTTGTTTTTTCATGATATATCAACCTCTGTTGATTACTTTGAGGCCACAATCCAGTACATTAGCCATAACGCCATGGGAACTACCCCCAAACGTTATAGACTGTGACATTACAGTAGGCATGTTCAAACTCGTCATGCTATTATGTTCACTTTCAGACTAACACCCTAGAAAAAGGTATGAAACAAGCAATGGGTTAAATAGTAAATGTTCTTCTATAAGGTTGGTTTTGGTATTAAATTACCCATGAAAGTTGATATGCCATTAAACAAAGAAATCTGACCAAACCAAACTTGGAACCTCATTTCTAGATGCAGTTTAGCGTCATACTCAGGACATCCCTTTACTCCTCAGTACAGGATTCTAAGTCCTACTGTCAAGTTTTTGAGACTTTTTTAACAGTAGTTTTTAGTTAAACACAGGGTTGTGTAAATGTAACATCCTCACCAGACCTTGTTGCACCATATTAATTTTTTTTGTTTACAACACTGAAAATTTATCACAAGGGAAAAATTTGAGGATGTGGAGAACATTTAAAGAAATGGTGCAGCTTTACATTGTATCAAAAGTTTCAGAGGCATTTTGATCGCTGAAGTGCTAACAAGAAGAAAAACATTTGTCAGTGGACCACAGAGTAAAATTAAAAGAAAACAAAAAGCTAGATAAACTCCTAGACCTTACCAGAGAACTGAAAAACACTGAGGAACTTGAAGGTGACAGAAATATGTAGTTGGAGGCCTTGAAACAATCCCAAAGAACCTGGAAAAGAGACTTGTATAACTAGAGATCCAAGGAAAGATTATATCTCCCCAGACTGCAGCACTTTTGAACTTGGCTAGAATACTGAGAAGAATCCTGGAGAGCTGAAGAGACTTGCTGCCACTCAGACTTCAGTGAAGGCCACTAGTTAATACTAGTGTAAAAAATCACATACAGTAAATAACAATATAGTAGGGGGCATGGACAGTTTTTCAATGTGCATATGTGCTCTAAAGACATTTGCTACTAAGCAAATGTCTTAAAACTAGTTTTAATATAACTTAATATTTAAACATAACCTTTCTTATTTATTTATTTTATTGTATTCCATATATTTATTTCACTTTTTATCATCTGTCACAATTTGTTTGAAAAATAGGGCATTTTTTGAATGTAATGAAGTACATATGGAAATATTATCCAGTAATATTTTTATTTTTTTTGTTCAACTAATATTTTACTTAGCTTGTATAGGAATGTCATTTCAAAGTGATTAATATAACCTAACTGATAATGCAATAATTTTTTTACTCATGAAATGTCCTGGGTATGACACTAAACAGGAACAACAGGTGGTGAGACTCCAGTTCTGGAAACCCGTAGAGTGTGGAGTGCCTCTCCATTGCTTTTACTTGCTAGTTTACTCTGACCCAATGTGGTACTACCTGTTTGGGTCTCTGTGGTGGGTCAAATAGATCTGTTTGAAAATCATTACTAATTGATGAGAATACATGAAACCATATAACTGTGTGCTAATAATTGAATATTTTAAACAAAGAAAAAAACGTGTGATTTTAAAAATGAGTGCAATTGAACATTAAATAATTTACTTAGCTTTTTGCTTAGATATGGCACAAAGTTATATGAATGAGGCACAAAGTGAAACTTGAACTCACTCATGAAAGATTGCTAGTCTAGTTTGCTAATCACTACACCACCTAAGATACCCATGCAATGGAACATTTAAGATATAAGTATTTGTTGTTACTATTATCATTATTACCAAATATTTACAGATTAATCAAATTTTGGCATTAACTAAACCAAATCAAATCTACTGACAAATTGTGGAGCATTGTTCAATGAGAAATTTCTCTTACAAAATTTTACAAATTACTTTTGATACATTCAATCATTCATAGTAACATCTCCATCAGGTTTTTTTTTTATTCAAAATTTTACTAAATCTTCTATGACCACTAAAACATCAGATAAATCTTGTATAATATGAGGCATCATCAATCATTATTATAAATCATTATCAAAGACTTAACAAATCTTTTTTGTATTTGAGCAGCATTTCTAGCTCTCTTAAAATAAAGAATGTATAAAATGCCAACAATGTTGCTTATTTTCTTCAATCTTCATTGTTAGAATATGTTAATATCAATAAACAAAAAATGATAATTCTGAAAACTTTTTTTAACTGCACACTATTTGAAAGATGTTAGAATACAGTCAAAACTTATAGTATTGAATGAAGTTAGTTAAAACTAAACACTTCCAAAGATATACCTGAAAATCAAGGGATATATATATATATATATATATATATATATATATATATATATATATATATATATATATAATTATTATCTTGCATTACAATAGCCCTCTAAATCAAGACCATACAATAATACATATATATATATATATATATATATATATATATATATATATATATATATATATATATATATATATATATAAATCAATCACTATCCATCCCAATTGTTCATTGCTCCTAGCAGGTTCTCTAGACTGCATTCAGTATCCACACAGAGCTAATGCATGATGATTCCATGTCATTAGCACAGCCTGATGACCATAATGATGATATATATATATATATATATATATATATATATATATATATATAGTCATCCACAGACAGACAGTTCCATTGTATCACATCTCTTCAGTGTGACTAGATATGCGAGATGCTTCAAGCTAGGATTGAAACCCAGCTGACTTTACATCAGTCGGATATCTTACCTCAAAAGCTCTTGTCTCTCTTTACATAAGCAAAGGAATTCTACATATACATCTGTTTACATATATGCTTATTGGCAACTAGAGTGCTCAATTTATGAGAAGAGCTTTGCATTTATGCATATGTTGTAGCTGGCAATTTCCCACTTGAGTGCTCAACCCATGTGGGAGCATATATATATATATATATATATATATTACCTTAACTCATATTCTAATTGTAATTACACATTTTTCCTTAAAAAAAGTTTTTAAATTGTGACAAATAACATTTCATCATGAAGGTGTGCCAACAGCACTGATTTCCTTGACTCTCTCTCACTATCTATCCCTACTAGTCATTGCTCTTAGTGAATCTTCAAGGTGTCATCCATTGTCTGTATAGAGCTGGTGAATGCAAGTTTTTACAGGTTATCCAACACTGCCCAGCATATTTTGTTTGTCTTACTTGGATTGTTTGTAAGATGGAAGGTTAGTGGCTGTACAGAGGCTATTTTAAGCAAACAATTATAATGTTTTAATTAGATAATCCCACTCTAATCTTAGTATAACAATTATTGCTATAAGAAATAGAATCAGAGATTTGAGTTCAAATGCCAAGCAAAACTATTGGTGTTTCACTTCATCCTTGGAAAAGGCATAAATCCATCTTTTCTCCTTCTAGCTATGGGTAAATAGTAGGGCAAACTAGGTTCTTTAGCTTTGGTAGGGCAATCAGTCTAGGAAAAGGGAAATTCAAACTAGAAGAGCTCCACTCAAAAATTGACCCTGTGTCACATCCTGTTCCTAGCAGAGTTATTGGGTAAGTACATACTCTTAGTTTGACATATACAAAATCCTGAGGACAAAGGTTGATAGGTAGCTAAATCAATATTAATATATATATATATATATAGACTCCTCATCTTGGAAATTCAGACACAAATTATCAGATTGGCATTGACATTAATAAAGACAGAAAAACTTCATAAAAACTTGTATGAGGAAACTACTTTAAGTTCTTCAGGGAATAATAAGGAAATAATTTATTTACAATATTCACAAATAATAAAGTAATAAAAGTTGAGTGAAAGTTTATAATAATATCAGAGCTGAGAAGTGCATTTTTAGAGATTACTGTTTAATCGTGAATTTGGCAATGAGAAAGGATATTTTTTATGTCATCCCATGAATACATACAAATATAGCTATTAATATGGATAAGTTAATGTGTAAGTTTATTGTATTGAAAATAGTAAATTAAACTTATAATATTTTTATGAAGAGCACATAACTATAATATAATTGTTTGTGAGCTCGTCTTGCAGATCAATTATTACTGTGAAGAGAGTCCCTACTTGGGCCCTCATATTTATAACTTTGTGTTAGAACTAAGCAATGTTCAGTCTTTTAGGATGCCCCTTAAGTTGTGTAATGTTTAGTGAGCTAGGCTAGCGGTTCATTGATAGTAAGTTCAATTCTCAGTGGATGCTCCATACTTTTGGCTTAGTGCCAAACTAAGCTTAAACCTCTGAAATCAGTTGCAATAATTCATCTACTGAAAGCAATGTCAACTTAAACATAGGTAAGGCATGGACTGCTACAGACAGATTAACAACCATATGGAAATCTTGATCTCTGATAAGATAAAACGGGAATCCTTCCAAACCGTAGCTATGTTTGTACTACTGTACAGTTGTTCCCCTTGGACTTTAATGTAATGTTTGGAGAAAAAGCTTGATCGGAACTTATTGTAATATTACTGGGGTGGGTTATTGGAATAATAACTTGAATCATAACTTATAATAAAAAGGGTTTATTTTACAAGACATACAAGGATGTTTTAACAGAGATATATTGCTAGCTAGTCTCACTGGGAATGATAGCTCAAGCCATACACCGTCAATGCTCATATTAAAAAAGAACAGTCCATTTGTATATAGAGGGGTATCATCTCTTCTCTACAACAGAACTACACCAGGAAGCTATGTTCTGTTCTGAACAAAATCCTGGAAGCAGCACCTTACAAAACTGCCACAATATGGCCAGTTACCTCTCATCTCACAAACCATCCAAGTATGATAAGCAAGACACACAGGGCACTGTTGTAAGAATGAGCTCATAAGCAGCATTCTCCTATACATGAATTGACCTGTGTTGGCTGACCAGCAAAAATTTTCCTTTATCAGCTCTGCACATCCATTGGATAGTGTCTAGAGAACTTGCTAAGAGCAATGACAAATAGGTGTGGATGGCAAGAGAGAGTCAAAGAAATCCATGCTATCAGCACGCCTTGATGATGATGAATGAGTTTAATCCCTACTCGAGGCCCTATATTCATAGCTTTTTTCTAGAGCTAAGCTATGTTTAATTTTTTAGGGTGCCTCATGTGCTGCAATGTTTAATCAGAGAAGCAAGCAGATCATTGGTAGTAAGTTTAATTCTCAGTAAGTGCTCCATATTTCTGGCCTTGTGTTAAACTAAGCTCAGTAATAGCCACTATATTACTGCAAATTAGAATTAATGCTAGTTTTTTAGAAGAATGATCACTCCCCATTTCTTGGGTAATTGTACAAGCTGTAAGAAATTGGAGTAATTAGATTTGAAGAGATATTGTCTCTACTAACTTCTGATTACTGGAGTTTGTTTTTTTTGAGAATTCTGAATTTTTAGTAGTGGATTTTTATATATATTATTCTCTGATTGGCTAGATGTATTCTTTAGAAATTATAATGTAAAACTGAGTTTCATAGTAGTGGTAACTTCAGATACATAAATATATATTTTTTTTTTCTTGCAGGGCATGAAAAATTATGAGACAATAAGAATGCGTATAATAACTGAACCCAGAAAGCGGGAGGTTAAAATGGATGTATCCTGCTGAAAACCCTTCACAAAATTACTGGACCTGCCAGCCAACCCCCTCAACTGACCAGAACTCACCTGATGTGGTTGCTGCTATTCCCTACAGAATTTTGCAGATTTAGATATTTACCAAACTTAAATCTGCTGTTTAAATAAATTATATATAATATATATATTTTTATATATATTTGAAGGACCCAAATGTATAAAAGTAAACTCTGAATGTTTCTCCATTATTATGGTATTTACTCAGGTACAATGTAATTGTGGATATCATGTGACCCTTACTTTTTGTAGCTGAAAATCAGTTATGTAATTTGCCCTCTTATACAATGTGACCCTTTAGTACAGTCACTGGGATCTATATTTTTGAAGAGGTTGATGTAAAATCCCTGCAGATTTTAAAACACTAAATCTGAAGGCAAATGTGTTGCTCTTTATTTTTTCCTTCTCTTTCTTTTCCTCATCTTTCTTTGAGCTTTTAGAACACACCCACCAAAAATAAACAAAAAACAAAAAAAAACAAAAAAAAAAACCCAACCCTACTTCATGGCTATATAAATAACATTCTCCCCTTTCATCATGATTGACAAACAGACTGATGTAGACTTGGTTGTGTTGTAGTTGAATGTTTGTTTTTAAGTCTGTTCATGATATATTTTTTATTTTTTTAAATTTAGTCCAAATTTAAAGCTAATTTATAGTTAGAATTTGGTTCAAACTTACCTAGTATATGTAATGAAGATATAAATTCTATCTGTTTTTTGATTTGTTATCATAAAGCAACAAAAATGTTATCATTTTTTACACTCATGTATAATGCTGTCCTCCCCTAATTTTGATGGTCAAGTTGGCTGGGGCTGTAGAATTCACTGACCGCATCTCTGCAAAGCGGTAAAACTCCCCCAACGAATGTCCTAGATATGACACTAAACAATCAGATGGTGAGGCTCCAGTAATGCTGGAGCTTTGGGGAATGCAGAGCACTCCTTCATGCCATCGCTCCCAGGTCCATTTTGGTCTGGAGTGGTAACACCTGATAGTGTCCTATCTATGGGTCAAATAGGAGTGTTTGACTTTTAAACTGTACTATTGCAAGATTGAATAGCTTGAAATAGAAGTTTTTACATTTAACTGTGTGTAAACAAAAAACTGTGTACTTATGCTAAACTGAATTGTTTGAAATAGAACTTTTTATTTATAAAAAAGTGTATTTGGCATTAAATGACCAACAATGGTTAATATGCCATAAAACCAAACCAAACCTAATTTTGATCTGATTTTTTTATGTAAAATTTTTTGTATTATAGATGAGCAAATATGGTATATTGGCATTTGTATTTACTTGTAGACCCAGTAACTTAATAAATGTAACTGTTACAAAGTACTGCTTTTTATTGCTCAGGTGGCAGTTCTCTTTAATTTTTGCTTCTCTTCCTCCCTTTATAACTGGAGTGCTTTATATAGTTTAAATGCCTAGCTATGCTAATTAGGCATTCTACATATCTCTACAGTAGGCTGAACAAAATGATACCGTACTAGGATTTCTTTACCCACTTAATATATCAGTGGATGAATCCCTGTGGCATAGTGGCTAATGTGCTAGACATGATAGTATGTGCGTTCAAATCCCAGTCACACTTTCAGACAAATACCCTTGGGGAAGGTATGAGTTTTCTTATCCTTCTGTTATAGTATCACTACTTTGGGTTTGGTTTGATTTGGTTTGATTTGGTTTGGTTCCTTTGTTTAATTGAGAGTTATTTAATGCCCAAATCATCCCTCTAGAAGAAAAGGAGGGATGGTTTTGACATTAAATAACTTTCAATTAACCAAACCAAACCAAACCAAACCAAAACATCAGTCCTTACTTAATTACTAAAGTTAAGCAATGATGAGCCTGTTCAGTACTTTGATAGGTGAACACAAAAAAAAAATAGTTACTGTATACTTGACTAAGCAAGAGTTAGAAAATTTGATGATTTCTTTACACTTTTAAAATCAAAATGCTATTTTATAGTTTTGGTTGGAATCTTCAGTTCACAAATTCCTCCCATTATAACTTCTTTACATGTATGTTCAACTGTCTTTGTTTTATAACAATTTTTTGTTTATATTCTTAAAATTAAAAACCTGCTTTTAATCATCAACAGTTTACTAACTGGTATATTTTCTTTCTTTCTAAGTTTATATAAAACTCTATCTATATATGTATACTTATATATATAGAACTCTATTATCTTGAACCCAGGATATTTTTGCATGATGTCATTCCAACAAAATAAGGAGTGTTTAATAAAAGATGCAACTCTAAGAATAAGAGAACAGAATTTATGTACATATAAATTCTATGCAACAAAATTAGTCAAATGGCAACACTGCATTTAAATATAACGTTATTGACAAATGTGCTTGAATGTTTAATTTACTCACTCAGGAAATCTTTTAGAAAGCTATCACAGATTATTTTTTTTTTTTTAGATTTACACAACAAGTTTCACTCACAAATAGGTACCCCCCCACCCCAACAACTTTTGATAAAAAGTTAATTTTCTTCTAAACCAAAAATACCAAGATTTTATGGTTTGATTTGGTTTATTTATTTAATGGCATATCAAACTTCCTGGGTTATTTTGTGCCAAAGCTATCCTTGTTGAAGAAAAGCAGTGGTACTATTTAATCCATTGCTGGGGGAGATAAGGGGGCTCATAGCTTTCCTATGGGTATTAGTCCAAAAGTAAACATAATAGCATAACTGGAGTCTGAACTTGTTTACTTCAAGGCGGTAGTCCACCACCATAGCCATTATGCTATGGGGAATCCTCAAGGATTTTATTATTTCTATTCGAACATCATATAACCAAAATGAATATTGTTAGGTATTATTTACTACCAAGCTCTACTGTACTGAAACTCTTCTACTAAAAAATATGAATATCTAACTGTCCAAAAAAATAATTACATACCTTATGTATATTCATGGAATTTTGTTTTTAGTCACAGAGGTATTGAAATTTTATTTTTAGTTTCAGAATTTCAATGCTGTTGAGTTTGGCAATAGATAATAGCTAATAATATCTGTGTTGATTGTATAATTTTCCTCTAGAAATAAATCATAGTATATATCTTTGGTTTTGAGGAAAATCAAGTTTTTATTAAAAAATGTTAGAGTGTACTTATTCATGGGCCATAAAGCAGCTTAAATACAAGTTATACAAAAGATGGTTGCATTCTTTTTTAAACATTCCGTATAACACACACACACACACACACACACACACACACACACACACACACACACACACACACACACACACATGCACACACATGTGCATATACATTCAAAATAACAAATAGCAAAATTACTGAGATAAATGAAATGATGGATTAAAAATCTTATTGAATTAAAGTTTTCAATTTATTCACTGAGGTTTTCAAAACATTTTTGTCAGGCAATTGGCACTGTGCCCTTATTAATTTTTATTAGTATTTTTTATAAATCTTAGATTAACTTTCTTTGCATTGCAACTTCTCAATATCTTTTACCGAAAAGTAATGCTTTGAAAATGAATAAACATTTGGTAAGACACATTGAGCCTTAAAAAGTCTATATTACTGTCATAGCTATTGTAACCAAGTTTTATAGTTGGCATTGATCAAGTATAAACATATAATCATATTTTCCATGCCACCATATCTGATTTTATTGTTTATATGTATTAATGGTATTAGTAGTATTGGTTGGTTGGTTGGTTGGTTGGTTTTACAGCGTGTCAATCACCATTTGATTATCATGTGAAAGTCATTTTTTTCAAGCAATTATATAGTTTCAAGAAACTATTTCTATTTAATAACATTAATCCTTTATCTGGACACTGTTATATGGTTTCTAGTATTCCTATTTAATATTAATAATTTGTATATGATTATATGGTTTCAAGTATTTCTATCTAATATTAATAATCTGCACACAGTTATATAGCTTTAAGTATTCTTATATAATAGTGATAATAATCATTTACACATGGTTTCATGTATTTCAAGAAATTACATTTTCAGTTAACTTATGATAATCATTTGTAAACAACTGTATGGCTTCAAGTGACTATTTATAATACAAATAATTTGCCCACAGCTATATGGTATTAACTATTCCTATCAAAAACTAGTAATTTTCAAACAGATCTATTTGACCCATAGATGGGACCCTAACAGATACCACCACTCTGGGTTAGAGTGGACCTTGGAACAATGGCAAAAGAGGGGTACATTACACTCCTTGGAGCTCCAGAACTGGAGCTTCACTATCAATGCAGTTTAGAGTCAAACCTAGAACTCTCCTCTTTTTAAGGTGCGGGGGGGTCTTACCTTCTACAGAGGATGTACCTATTGTATTCTCAGCCTGCCAACAGAAGGAACAAGTAGTATTAGTGGTAGTGTTTATTAAAAAAACACTGTCAATGATTATTAATTTTCTTACTCAAATTTCTTTCATCTTAATGATAACAGACCCTAGAATGACAGTTTGATGTGATGACAAGTAATTAAAAGTAACTGAAAGTAAGATCAAAGAAATAGCAGTCAAAAGCTAATAATGGTTAGTAACAAAAACAAAGCAAAAAGATAAACAAATACTAGGACTTTGACAAAGAGTTAAAAAAATAAACTGTAACGTAAAGATTACTGTGATACTAATTGTAGTTAGTGCTCTTTGAAAGAGCACTAACTACAATTAGTATCACAGTAAAAAAAGAAACTGGGAAAATAGGTGACAAAGGAAGAATCAAGATCTTCCAGACCCCAGAACCATTAAATTCAGAGAGAATACATAGAAGAGACCTGGGGAGATTTGCTATCACTCAGACTTCAGTGAAAAATCTCTGGTTAAAACTGGTGTGAAAAAATCATGAGGAGTAAGATAATAAAAAAAATGAGGTTCTTGTTCACTGGTTATTATAGAATGCTGGTCTAAGTAGTTGTGACAGAAAGTGTTTGAAAATAAGATGAAAGAAATTCTAGTCAAAAATTAATAATTCTTGACAATGATCCATTTAATAAAAATTCAATTTAACATTGGTCTTATTGTTTTACTTTATTATATCTCTTCTTTTTTTACCTATTTCATTAGAAATTTATTTTTGCTTAATATGTAATGAAGAGAAGACGCAATTAACAAACAAAAGAATTACCTGCAAAGATAATGGTTTTACAAGGGACCAGGTTTTGTTTTGATGTTTCTTTTTTTAAATACAAGAAACTGCAATTTTCTGTCAAATTTCATAAGCTGCTGGTCTTTGTTTTAAATCTTTTACAATTTTTTTTATGATGAAGACTATTCATTCCATGAATTATTGAAACTGATAACCTTGTTTTAGTCATTTTTATCACAATGATTTATGTTATGCATTTTTTAAGCTTTCTCAAATGTATATTGAATCTAAAAATATGAAAGTGTTATTCTTATGTGTGTATAAATATGGGTGTATGTATATATATATATATATATATATATATATATATATATATATATATATATATATATGTGGGGGTGTATATATACATGTCTGTATGTAGATTATATATTATATCCACACCATCTCTCTTTCTATATATAAATACATAATAAATTGTATGCACTTACATACATATTCTTTTGATATCTTCTCTCTGTATATATATTCTCTCTCCCTCTCTCTCTCTCTCTCTCTCTCTCTATATATATATATATATATATATATATATACTTTATCTCTTTCTTTTTACACACACACACATATATATATATATATATATATATATATATATATATATATATATATATATATATTGATTGATTGATTGATTGATTGCTAAATAGAGAATGTGTGTATGTATGTGTGTAGATATAATTTATAATTTATACAGAGACTTTGGATTACCCTAAAAAGTTATACAGCATACACTTGAGGTCAGATGAAGAACACATCAGCCAAAATATAGTAATATAAACAAAGATGATGATACTAATTTGAATAATGACGATACCAATACAGTATCTTAGAATTTCAGAGTTTGACTTTCATTTTGTTTAAACCAATTTGTAATTTAAATTACACTCAATACTTCCATCATGAAGAATCAGAGGATTAGAGTATCTTTTTACAAATCATGTTATTTGAAGCTTTTATATAAAAATGAAGACACAGGTTCATTGGCCAACTAGTAAGAATGTTCACCAATGGCCTGGGAGACCGGGGTTCAATCACAGGTCGTGTCATGCCAAAGACTCAAAAAATGGTACTTGATCCCTTTGCTTAAAACTCAGCATTATAAGGTATATATTAAGGGTAAAGTGGAGCAATCCAGGGAAAGGAGTAGTGTCCTTCCCTATGCTTCGGTGTAGTAGCTTTTGAAAAGGAAGCATTTGGGTCACCCTCGACTATAGTCACCAACTTTACTTTTTTTACTTATATAAAGATGATAAAATTAAGATAGGAGACAAGAAAAATGTTTTGAGGATGGAAAACTTTTGAAAAGTGATTTTAAAAAATCAAAAACCTTCATCAATAAAGTAACTGCCTTGGACAAAGTCACAGACAAAATGGTCAAAACAATGTGAAATTTAATCATCCTATGAAGTGAAATAAACCACTCTATAAAACCTAAGTCATTAAAACTTCATTACTTTGACAAACATAAGGCTATTTTTAATATAATAAAAGGCTGCTTTACATTTTCTTTTTCTATTTGTGAGGCGGTGTGCACATCTTTTCTGGAATACGATATCACTAAATAGATTTTAAATTCCAATCATACTGACAGGAAACTAATCTTCTCATTTTCCACTCCAATCTTCTGTTTAAAGTGTCTGCTTCATAATAAAACACAACTGAGTCACTACAGGAAAACCTGGTTGGAAATATCTATATTATTTTGAGAATATTTTGTCTTTAGAATGAATCTTTTTTTTTATCTATAAGAAATCCTTTTAACATTCTAAATCTTTTGGACATTGGATCTCTTCTCTGTGTCTTTGACAATGTCATCATTATGTCTCACTTGATTAATTCTTCTGCATTCCTTGGGTGTACTGTATGTATAGAAAGAGAGGGTCTCTTTTTCTTGCTGTGAAAAAGAAAAAAAATGGTAGTGATATTATGACATTTGTTACTGAGAATTTTTTTTTTTTAATTCTGTTCGCTACATTATTTCCTATCATACTTTATCAATACTAGCAGTACTTCCCTGTGAATTTCAAGACGGTTGTTGATGTTCATAAAGTATTTTGTGTTGAAATCTTTCATTTATTCTTGTATGTCACATTCAGAATCTGATATAACAAATATTTTCATCATGAGAGAACCTTTGGGTTGACAATAATGCTTGTGATGTACAGGGTACGATGGACAGATATTTATAGTAAATTGTTGCATTTACATTTGAGCACAAGGCCCTGATGTTTTATGGAAGTGTGGGTAGGGAAGTCGTCTTCTGTGCAACTGATGCTATTCTATGCTAATCTTAGCAAACAACACTCATTGTCCCATTCATTCTGACAGTATTAATAATTACCCGTACCAATCGTACACAAACAACCAAAATATTTCAGTTACTTTATGCAAGAAAACCATCATAAAAATATGACCACAGTTAAAAGGATGAAATGGTATAGATGATAAAAAAGTTCAACAGTTTATGTATAGATTGATAATGCAATGGGACTGGGAGATCTAAAAACCCCAAAAGAAAATCAAGTAGTAACAAAACAAAGTGTTAAGGGGATTTGGTTGGTTGGTTGGTTGGTTGGTTGGATTTTATGGCATATCAGCCTTTGTAGATTATTTAATGCCAAATCCATTTTTATACAAATAATCAGTTTTATTTCAAACAATTCATTTTAGCATGAATACACAGTTTAATTGTCAAAAACATTTCTATTTCAAGCTATTCAGTTTAGTCAAACAGTTCAATTTCAAACAATTCAGTTTAGTATAAGTATAAATTTTGTTTACAATTCTATTTTAAACAATTCAGTTTAGTGTAAGTACAGTTTCAATATCAAAAACAGTTCCATTTCAAACACTTCAGTTTAGCATACAAAAAACAATTCCATTTCAAACAATTCAGTTTAGCATAAGTATGCAGTTTAGTTCTATTTGATCCACAGATAGGAACCTAACAGGTGCTACCACTCCAGGCCAGAGTGAACCTGACAGCAATGGCAATGAAGGGATGCTCCGCATTCCCCAAAATTCCAACATCATTGGAACCTCACCATCAGATTGTTTAGTGTCATATCTGGGACACTCATTGGCGGTGGGGGGGGGGTCTTACCCCTCTATAGAGGTGCCATTGGTGTATTCTACTGCCCCAGCCAACTGGACAAAGGGATTTGGTTGCCATGGCCCACCCCTTATCACACTGAATGTGATCAATAAACAGTTGTCTAAATTACACAAATAATTCTGGCATTTCACTTTATCCAGTATATTTATTAAAATTACATGAAAATATCTTGAAATACTTTAGATTAAATTTATTCAAAGAAATCACCATTGACTTCAACCATGGTCTCCAGATGACTTTGGAATCTTTTGCAAGCCTTTTCAATGGTTTCCTTGTTTAAACTGGTAAATGCTGCTGTTATCCTTGCCTTCAGTTCATCTTTCCTGCTGAATGGAGTTTGCCGGGCTCTTCTTCAACTGTGCCTCACACATAATAATCAAAGTGATTGTAATCTGAGGAGTTTGGCTGAATTGTAAGATGCATACCTTTTCCAAGGGTATTAACATGATGTGAAATGCAAACTGCTGTGTCCAGGAATTGAACTTGGGTTACCATTCTCATTTTCTATCAGGATAACAGTTACACCATATGATCTGGATATATATGTATTTCAAATCTTCAAAATTATTTCTTATATATATATAGGTGTTTGTTTGTTTGTTTGTTTGTGTGTGTGTGTGTGTGTGTGTGAGAGAGAGTGAGTTTTCCAATGGCATTTACTCTAATGGCTATGTAAACTTTATTGAACACCAAAAAGTAGTTTTTAGATACAAAATAGAGGAGTAAAAATGCAGGAATTTAGTTAGTCAATTGGCCTTAAAGGTATAGTGTTCACCAATGGCCCAGGAGACTGGGGTTCAATCACAGGTTGAGTCATACCAAAGACTCAAAAAATGGTACCTGGTACCTCCTTGCTTAACACTCCACACTATAAGGTATGTATCAAGGGTAAAATGGAGCAATCCAAGGAAAAGTGTAGCCACCCTCCCCTCCACCTCAGTGTAGTAGCTATTGAAAAGGGAGCCTTTGGGGTCACCCTCAACTATGGTCGCCAACTTTACTTATAATGGAAGGAGGAGTCTCCATGGCATTATGGGTAATGTGCTTGACTGCATCCTTGAAGTAAGCAAGTTCAAACTCCACTCATGCTATTATGTTCACATCAGACTAATAACCTTGGGAAAGGTATGAACCTTCTTATTCCCAAGCCTATGGGTTAAATAGTATCACTGCTGTTCTTCGAAAAGGGTGGCTTTGGCCTTAAATAACCCATGATGGTTGATATGTCATTAAAACAAAGAAACCAATCAAATAGTTATCTTAGCAACCATCCTATTGTTCTCACTGCTAAGCAGTCACCATGGGCAAGACCAGATGAGAAACATTGTTTTTGGGCATAATTGAGAATTTAATCCTAAATTATAGGGTGTTGCCATTGTCACTAATAATTCCATTGACACTGCTTCTAACATTATTGAGCAATTAATAGATCTCAAACACAATAACCTAAATTCATATGAATACAATTCATTACATACCATAGCACATAGCAGAATGACTACAGCAACAGTTTGTAATCTCAACGCAATAATAGTTACAAGAAGCTTTCAAGCGGAGGTTTGTATTGATGGCTATTGTGCAAGAGTGAGCTGAAAAGTTCACAGGCTGACAAAGATACTCTCATGGAATGTGACCAAATGAGGTTTATTTTTCAGTATAGTTCTTCTTGCAGTCCATGTGTTGTTGCTATGCATTAATCAAATATGTCATCAACTGCAGGAACCTTGGGAAAAGTATGAACTCCTATTATGTTCACTTTCATACCTAGGAACTTTTCAGCCAATAAACTTTTCAACCCACCCTTGTATATTTGTGTTTTTATTTTCAATGTAGTTACTCAGTCAAAGGTGCAGTACTCATAAAGCTTGGCAGAGAATCGAACTAGTACATCTATAAAAAAAAAATTACTAGCCAAAATAAACTAATTAAATTAAAAAAGGTTGCATACTCTATGAATTATTTCATGACATAAAGAGAATGGAATCATGCAATACTTTTTATGTAATTAAAATCAATAATTTCTGTCTGATTGTACCACATGTATATGTTTAGCATGTAATTACCTACCCCTCTGTGTGGGTAGGAGGTGACACAAGGTCAATTTTTTACATGGACTTGAGCAGATTTTCCTTCTACTACACTGGGTGCCTAACCAAGGCTAAATAACCCTATCTGCCCTACTGTTTACCCATAACTGGAGGGAGAATAATTGGATTCATACCATTTTCAAGGGTATCAGTACTATGTGAATTGACATCTGTCTTATCCAGGATTTGAACTCATGTTGTCATGTCCATTTTCTAACATTTTTCTACCATTACACCACAGGCATGTTTAGCATAATAGTTATTGCTGTAGGAAGTGGAACTGGAGACCTGAGATCAAATCTTAGACTAAGCTGTTTGTGTTTCAGTTCATGCTATCACCTTTGGAAAAGGCATGTACAAAAATGTGTCAATTAGACTAACTCACAACAATCTGTTATTTTAAATGTTTCAGTTTTGGTTTCTTTGTTGAATGGCATAGCAGTCCTCATGGGTTATTCAATGAAAAAAAGCCATCCTTTAAAAAGAACAGTCGTGGTTCTATTTAATAAGTGGTAGAGGGAGTTCATACCTTTCCCAAGGAGTATTAGTTTGAAAGTGAACATAATAGGAGTTCATACCTTTCCCAAGGAGTATTAGTTTGAAAGTGAACATAATAGGAGTTCATACCTTTCCCAAGGAGTATTAGTTTGAAAGTGAACAGAACAGTAAAACTGGAGTTTGAACTCAGTATGATGTTGCAGTTCAGCACATGAGTCAATATATTCAGAGGTCCCCCCCCATTTAACAGTTTATACGTTTGATCACTCAGTTAGTTTCATTCAGTCATGAATGATAGACACTTACTCGTAATGATCAAGTCAGAATAATTTCTAATAATCTGTTACTATTGTTATATTTTCTCTATACTTTTGTTATAACAATAAAAGTTTATATGCATTGAGTACACATTATTTTACTGACATACACATACGAAAATATACAAATAAGAAGGTCTTCAGTGGATGGTTTAATTTATGGTTTAAATTATTTGCCAACAGTAAAGGTTTTGATTTTTAAATCTTTGTCAGGGTATATCAATTCTTAAATGAAATAAAAAGATAGTTTTAAACATTCTATTTGCACTGCTGGCATTCTGTTTCAAATTTATGTGATGAAATTAGTGTTCAAAAATTTATTTCAAAATTCATTTAAAAACTTATTTCAAGAAAATACATTACATTTTTAAAATAGAGTTTTATATACATATTTATATATATTTTTATTTACATAGATATATATACTTACAGATATATGTATCATTAGTCTAAATTTCTGAAATGAAGCTTGTTAGAATTTGGGGAGCTATTTTGTCCTCCATTTGTGGAATTCTTAATATAAAAGATATGTCTTGTCAGTAAAAGACAGCAGGATTGAAAGAAAATGAAGATAATTTGCCCCTCCTCTTACATGCCTCTACACATCGCTGATTGGCTGATCTCCTCCTGCTACTAACTGGCAAGTCTATAAATAAAATGAACCATATTATGGATATCTTATACCCGCAAACAGTCCTTTTCTAACCAACCATATGGAGTATACGCTTGCTTTGGGATAGGATTTGTTTGTTGTGGTGTTTGGTTGGTCGAGACTGCTTTATGTGACTGACAGGGAAACCCAGCAGCTATGTCTTGTGGGCAAGACTGACAAATTTCCTTGAGCCTCAGTGGTGGTGGTGGTGGGTGGGGCGTCCCCTCAGGCTCTAATCCTCTCTGGAGGGAATGGTTTATTTCCTGGTGCCTGAGGTGCCCGTTTTAAGGGGTATGCCAATGGGGCCCAAAGCATTTTTGTGCTCGCCAGGCATGTCTGGACTATGGTCCTGGACCTGGACCCACCTAAATCATGGCCTTGTACCATACTCGCTCGTTTGGTGGGGTTTGTGACCAATATCTATACCCTCCAACAGTTCAACAAAGCTTGATAAGTTTTATCATTTTGAGTGTTCAGGCTATTGTCTTCATCTTTGTATTTACATTTCAGCCCATGCATCCTACAACCTTCTTCAGATGTCGAATCCGGGAGCCTTCATGGAATTTTAAACTGAACCCTTTATTTAATGCATGGGGTTAAATTGCTCTAATTCCATTAAAAGTAAGTGGGTACAAGTGTTAAGCAATAATAAATATTCCTTGTTACTTACCTGTTGTCAGAATTGAACCTGCTACCTCCAAACTATTTCATTTAAAAGCACTTTAACCAAACGTCTATATCTGTTGTGACATATGTCTTGCTGGGCAATTCAGAATGAATTTTGGTGACTTATAAACCTAATGTCTTCATCAACCTGTGAGATTCTACTGATTACTATAATGTACAATTTTTACCGAAGCTCATATTGAAATTTTTTAATGAATTTATTCTTTTTCATCTAGCCTTTTTGAATATTGGTTCCAATATTGTATTCAGCTCTATATTTGGTCTGCTTAGCAGGTCACTTTAGCCCAACATATGTGATGCTTCTTTAAAACATCTTCTCGAATGTTCTTCCCTATCTATTATTTCAACTTCATTCCACAAGAGCAGATGTTCTCCCTTTTCTTTCTATATATAGACAATCAAACTTGACTTTTTGATTTAACCTCAACATACTGCTTTTCGATGTTCATTTAGCCTAACTTTTAGTGGCTGGCATGTCTCTCTCTTGTATATTTTACCACAACTGCATGGGATGTATTACACGCAATTCTTGGTCATGTTGTATTCTGTTAGGGAATTGACTTGGAAGAGATGTTTTCAAAGGGTTGTGCTACTCCTGAATATTTTCCTGATATCATATGGACAACATATCTTTTGAATCTTTTCAACTCGATCTTTGATTTAGGGCAGATAGATGGTGGTGAGTTTTTAGGCATTGTTCTCTGTTATTTAATTCAGATTTCTTGGAGCAAATGTCATGCTCTCTGAGTCATTGTTATAATGGAGGGAGTCATTTAAATTATTCATTTCTTCTTGATATGCATCACTGTCACTACAAATGACTTTTGTTCAATGTTTTTGGCAATGAATGATTACTTTCTTTACATTATATGGATGGTGGGAGTTGAAATTTGCATACTGTCTGCGGAAGGTTGGCTTTCAATACATTCTTGCTCTGTATGAGTTATTAATACATTTAAGAATGATAATTTTTTTTATCTTGTCTTTTTCCATAGTGAACTGTATAGATGGTCTGATTGAGTACACATGATCCTGTTGTATTCAAATGTGTTCCTGACGAGGCCAGAGAAGGAATGTATCATTTATGTATCTAAGCCACATTAATGGCTGTAGTGATATAGATCCTAATGCCATTTCTATGCAGTATACCATGTATATGTTGAACAGTAATGACAATAACAGATATAGGTGTTTGGTTAAAGTGCTTCAAAATGAAATCAACAAGAGGTTGCAGGTTTAATCCTGACTACAAATAAATAACAAGGAATACTTACTTCAACTTAACACTTGTACCTGGTTATGGTTAATGGAATTAGAACAGTCTACTCCTGTAGATTAAATAAAGGATTTCATTCAAAGTTCGATTGAGGTTCTTGAGTTTGACATGAAACACCTGAAGAAGGCTGAAAGATGTCTTGGCCAAAATGTTGTGAATATAACATTAATAATGAAGACAATAGTCTAAATGAAAAAAATATTTGTGTATATATATTTGTATGTATAATTATGTGCATGTATGTGTGAGTGTGTGAGTATGTGTGTGTATATATATATATATATACACATCTATATATCTGTATTTATACATATACATATATATATTCATTTTTTTTTCATCATTCAACGTGTGAAAGCATGTGTAATACCCTGTCCTCATCAGCCGCCAACCAGGGTGACAACGCAGTTTCATTAGCTCAAGGCAGTACTGCCACTCTTGGCGCTACTATATATATATATATATATATATATATATATATATATATATATATATATTCATATTTATGTATGTATGTATATTTATACTTATAAATATATTTATATGTATTTATGTATATATATATTCATATATGCATGTTTATATAAAGTTATATATTCATATATATATTTATACATGTATATCATATATATGTGTGTCTGTATATATATATATATATATATATATATATATATGTTTATCTGTTTTTATGTATATATATAAATATATATATATACATATTCATAATTTATATATATATATATATATATATGCATTTGTATATCTTTGTATATATATATATATATATATATGGAGAAAAATTAAAAACAAAGTAATCCAAAGTGAAGAACTTAATGTGAAAGAAAGTTGACGCTATAATGTTTTGTTTTTAATAAACCATTATCAGTACTTGGAAAATATCGAGTGTTGTTAGACCAATGATGGAGGTTTAATGAAATACAAAACAAAGGAAGAAAATATATATCCAGAGAAATAGAATATACTTTTTAATCAATAAATCTGTGTTCATATTTAAAAAAAATATATTACGTGTGTAAGGCAACAATGTAAAACAAATAGAACCATCAAGAGATATAAGTAAGTAAAGTTAGCAACCTTAGTCAAGGGTGACCTGAGGGCTCCCATTTCCTTAGCTACTAAACCGAGGTGTAGAGGAGGGCACTACTCCATTACTTGGATTGCTCCACTTTACCCTTGATCCTTACTTTATAATGCTGAGTGTTAAGCAAGGCAGCATCAAGTACCATTTTTTAAGTCTTTGGTATGACTCGACTTGGGATTGAACTCCAGTCTCCCAGACTGTATTCATTTGGCCAATGCCCCGAAGAGATTAAAAAGAAAAAGAAGAAAAGAAAAGAAAAGAATGGAAGAATGCTCCACTTTCTCTGTTTTTGATATCCCCAGTTTCAATCTCTTTCTTAATTACTTCTTGTACTGTACACCTAGAAACTTTCAATATTTCTTATATTTTAGCCTAAGAAGTGCCCTGTTCATGGTAGAATAAAAATTTTTTTTTCATCTGATACCCATGGCATATTGGTGATTTATATTTGGAAATATACAATTTCTGGTTCTGAAATAAAAAATTGAGAGAATTTATGAAAAAAAAAAATTAAAACATTTCATGTTTTTTATAAATATTTAATGTTGATTAGTAGTAAATATTCTAAAACCTTATAACAATAAAAAAGATAAGAAAAATATAGCTTTAAATCAACACCTTTACACAAGATAAATGTCTTAGAGTTAATCCTATATCACATAATGAAAATAGACTGAAATTAGGAATTTTTAATTATGTTAATTCTTGCATTGTTATTATTAATAAATTAAAGAATAACTATTAGTAAATGTTTCTAGATGTGAGAATTACAACAGATTCATTAATTAACCTTAAAAACAGTATTCATTATTTATAGATTGTAACACAGTTGCTGTGATGGTTAATTATTTTATTACCTGGTTTGGTTAGGCAGTGAGTTTTTCAGTTAGCTGTTAAGTTAGGTAAAAGCTTTGAGCGGAAATGTAAGTCAAATTAGAAAGTACATAACAAACAACACAGGAAGGCCAAAATGTAAACAAAATGGATTCATATCTTGTCTGTGACAGTTTTCATTGGGGATGGATTGTGTCATTCTTTATCTGTGGATCTTTCAGACACAGAGTGTGCACAGAAAAAATTGATTAATAAACTACCCGAAAATACATTTGGCACTGTTACCAGGATTTGACCCTGAAAATCCATGACACAGCTAGACACAGGATTCAACCCTGAAAACCCACGGTGCAGCCATAAACAGGATTCAACCCTGAAAACCCATGGCCAATCTATGGTACTACATTTGGTACTGTGCAAACAAATGAAACATATTGTTTGTTATGGGTAACTGGACCAAAATATAGTATCATAAAATGTTAAAAATATAGCCCTGCCTAAATCTTTTGCACAGTAGTGTATCTGCGTGTGTATTTGTGTACATATATTCTAGCAGAGGTACATGGCCTATGACTGGACTAAAATCATTTTATGAACACTAGTGACTGAGAAAGAAAAGAGGAATTGTCTGTTTAGTAACAGTGATAAAATAAGATATAATTGTTTAATTTATTTTCTCTTTTATCCTATAAAAATATAACTGTAGAAAGAAGCTAGAAAATTAAAAATGTGTCCTTAATTTTTGATGGAAAGTTTTGTGTAGTAATTTGAAGGAAAAATATTCATTTATTCTAAGAATAGTTTATTTGTTTAAAATAATGTTTTTTTTTAGCTACACTGATTAAAAAATAATATATTTTGTTCTAATAAATGAATATGAAAAGTATTCATTTAAAAAATCAGTTTTTAACATATTGATAAATGATGCTTTCATTCAATTTTCGTTATTTTTTCTTTTTAACCCTACCTAAAAATATTATGTTATAAGTAGATAAAAAAAGAAAGATGCAAAGAAATGGAATTGTGTCCTTAAAATAAAAAGAACCTAGAAATTAAAGATGTAATGTTTGAAACATTTTTATGATCTTTTAAGTTCTCTAAAAAAATCAAGTATTTTTTCAATTAGAACTAAATTATAAAAGAATGATTTGGGAAAAAGCATTTAATTCATATTTTGCCTATGGAATCCATTGGATATTTAAACATGGTAGGTCTCAAGAAGAACTGAAAAATTCCCTTTTTTATTCACTTTTGACGAACAGTGAAAAGTTGCATAAACATATTGATTTTTTATTATTGAATTATATCATTTAATCAGTAAACATCAAAAAGTATATTTTGTACCTTTCCTTGCTGACACTTATATTAAAGGGTATGTGTGGTTTTAATGCCCAATGACATCTCTTTTCTAAGTTATAAGCTGACACAAACAAACCAAAACAGACACAACTAGATAGATAGAGATATACATAAGTGTATATACAAGTGTGTGTGTGTATATATATATATATATATATATACATGGGTGTATATCAACATGTCTAGATATATATGCATGCATGTGTATATACATATATATATATGTGTATAAAAGTATATATGTATATATGCAGGGAGTGTCCTCGTGGTGTAATGGTTAAAGCGATGGACTGCAGAATCGTAGTAATCGAGTTTGAATTCCGGTTGCACTATTACATTCACTTTGGGAAAAATAGCTTTGAGAAAGGCATGAACCCCGTTATCCTCCCAGCTATGGGTTAAATAGCAACACTGCTATTCTTCTAGAAGGATGGATTTGGCATTAAATAACCTTCAAAGGTTGATATGCCATTAAACAAAGAAACCAAAACCGTATATATGCATCTATATATTCATATATATATATATATATATATATATATATATATATATATATGAATATATATATATATATATATATGCATATAAACATGATTATATATATGTACATGTGCATGTACATATATATATATATATATATAAAGGATATATGAAATGGAGTGTGTTTATCACTCATGGCACCCTACAAAAAGTAAGAAGCGCACCACGGCTCACAGTGATTGTTCTTTAATACTGTTTGTCTTTTGTACTTAGCACATTTCTGTTTTTTTATCAAACTTCTGTTGCAAGAATTTGCTTTTCTAGGGTTTTCAGCTCAACCACAATAAACTTGACCGCATATTTTAGCCTGCCTTCAAAACTGATACAAACCCTTAAACAAATAGTTGAAGGAATTGGTATTTAGATGAGTAAATTGGGTATTTGATCATTTTTTTCTCATCTTAAAAGAAATAACATGAAATCTTACATTTACCGCTCCTTAAACATCACCTGATAAGAGCTTGTGTAATTGATCAAGAGCCATTTTCGGTAACCAATCAGAGCACACAAGACATACAACATTAGGTTCTGTTTTGGGGTACAAATACAAACACAGAGAACTATTGTTCTCTTCCACATGCTGCAGACCGTCCAAGTAAGACGTTAACATGCTAGTGACTCATAAGGGCTGCTGATCATGTAAGGTCAACCATACAGAAGCAATAGACACTTAACAACCCAAGTGACAAGATAAATTTGCAGGTATATTATTTTACAACCTAATAAGTTCACTTAACAATTCCTTAACAACTCTCACTTTTCATTACATTTTACACATTACTCTTTATACTATGCTTGTACTAGATATTGTTACGAATACATTGTTTTGGCTCATTTTGTCTGTCTATTTGCTACAAGCTATCACTGCTTCCATTTTTATGTTCTTGAAGGCTTTTATTAGCTCAAATTATCAGATCATAAAGGACTAACAATATATTTCTATAGAAAGTTTATTTTCTTGAATAGACAAACTGGAAAACATAACAATAACCGCTAATTATTATATGAACAGGTGTTACTACTGATCACCCAAGTTCAAAAGATAAAAGATTGAGTTTATAAATGTGACCTTTTCAATAATAAATATTTATATAAGATGTAAATTATTTTCTACATTTGGTAACTTTTCAGCAAATGAATATATTCATATATCTATATCAATTTTTTATTTTTATTATTCTTGCATATATATGAGTGTGTATATAACTGTAATCCAACAAAAACTACTCATCACAGTGTGGATTTTACTGGAGTAAAGATATCTCTTGAGAACAAAATATTTTTTTGTTTAATTTGCAAATCAATGAGAATTTTGTGATGGTGAATGTCACTTTTTTTAAACCTAAATTCAATAAATTGAAGATAACTATAAAATCTTACCTAGAAGCTTTCATTCAATCAATATCATTATAGATGTTTTTCAATGGGTTGACTGGTTGGTTGGTTGGTTTAGAGGATACACATTTCTTTAGTTTTAGATAAATCAACTCAGAACATATAGATAAGAATATTCCAGAAAAAAAGGATCAAAATCTCATTTACATAGAATTTACACACTTGTATCTTTAAACCAATCAGCGAAGGACACACAGAATAGAATATTCTAGAAAAAGCAGATCAAAAACTGACTTAAAGAAAAATTTGTCACAGAAACAAAAATAGTTAGGTTCCAAAATAAATAAGTAATCTCTGTGAATCTGATAGGTTGAGACAGGTCAACCTTGCAGATGTCTGTGCATTTGAACTTTATTTGACCTGTAATAAAAATATTTTACTTTGATCCACTTTTATTTTACCCAAAAGTATAAATAGCCAAGTTTCTTAGTTCAAAGTAGAGAGCCCAACAGATCCGCAGACAGTCACACATTAGCATGATAGATTGACGCTAGATGACCCGCTAATATACACTACAGTAGGAGAGTGGCTGAAAACTCATACATATCAGGACACATGCATATACGTACACATACACTTGTATGTGAGTACAAGCCTAACTTTTCCTTTTAATTCGAACATACTTACTCATATACACAAATTCAATTTGACAGAGAACATTCATGTTTTACACATATATACATATGAACATCTTTTGTATAATTACTGACACTGTTGAGTTGATAAAATATAAAGTTGTTTTTCTTTAGGGTTCTTGTTATTTTGTCGAATTTCTTGTGTCTATGTTGCTTGTGCAAATTTGTGTTGTATTATTGTAGAACTAATACCTAAAGTTTTACTTTTTGTGGAACTTCGGGAAATCCTATTTCTCCACAGGTTGTTTTGTTTTACGGCGTATCAACCCTTTTCAGGTCATTTAACACCGAATTAAACCATTTTGATAAAAGTTTCAAACAATTCAGTTTAGTATAAGTATAGCTTTTTGCTTACACTCATTTAAATGACAAAAAAGTTCTATTTCAAACAATTCAATTTAACATAGATATGCATTTTAAATGTGAAAACAATTCTATTTCAAGCAATTCAGTTAAGCATAAGTATATAGTTTAGTTCTATCTAAACCATAGATTGGACCCTTGTATAAAAACTTGTATAAAATGAATGTATTTTTCCTCTTTATACTTCAGAAATATATATATATTGTTGTAATCTCACAAAAGGTTACTGAATGAGAAATAACCAAAACGGAGATTGGAAATGAAAGGGAAATCTTTATAACATTGACAAAATACAATACTCGCCAGTGGCGTGAAGAAGGTAAACCACTTTTAGTTGTGTATTACTTAATCAGCATATTAACATATTTGTTGCATGCCCCACCAAACAGGTGAGTGTGACACAAGGCCTTTTTTAAGGTGGGTGGAGACACAGGGCTGCAGCCCAGACACACGTTGTGGCTCCAAAAAATGCCTTGGGCCCTGTTGGCATTCCCCTTAAAAGGGGGTGCCTCGGGCACCAGGTGATAAATTTAACTCCTCCAGAAAGGGTTAGAGCCTGGGGGGATGGCCCCCTCCCCAAAAGTTTGAGGAGAGATGGTGTTAGTGCACATGACATGGATGCTAGGAAGTCAGCATTGATGTCTAGCGGCCTAATCAGCATATTAACCCACTTCACAATAGTTTCCAATGTATTTATGAAGAATGGGACATACCATTAATGTTCATAGGTAGGGTATATATATATATATATATATATATATATATATGTAGAAAAATTGATAACAACGATCCAAGTGGAAGGAGAGATTTATTGAGGGGCCGACACTATAGCGTTTTGGTTCTAATGAACCATCATCAGGACCATGAGGGGTGATATTAAAGATTTTAAGTCAACGATGGATGTTTAAAATGCAAAATACAAAATATAAAACTAAAATACAAAAACCTAGGGGAAAATTTTCTCCTTACACTTGGATCATTGTTATCAATTTTTCTACATATTGTCGGATTACAATCCTTTATTTACTTTTCATATATATATATATATATATATATATATATATATATATATATATATATATATATATATATATTCAAAGGTTGTTGAAAAAGTTCTTCGCCTCAGCCAGAAAGAAGAGTCATAGCTGAACATTTTTGCTGTGGCAATACACTACCACTTTTTATAAAACTAGAAAACCTATTTCAGATTTTTGTCTTAATTCTGTGCAGTTGAAGCCGATGCCAGGGTGAGAGGTGCATGACAAATTTTAGGTTTCAAACTTTTTGAATGATCCTTGTAAATGTGTTTGATTGTGTGTGCATATGTGTATGTGTGTGTGTGTGTGTGTGTGTGTGTGTGTGTGTGTGTGTGTGTGTGTGTGTGTGTGTGTATGTAAAAATAATACTTTTTTCTTCTTTATATGTTTCAGAACCATTGAGATACACACACACACACACACACACACACATATATATATATATATATATATATATATATATATATATATATATATATGATTTTTTTTTAAAACCAACAATCAGTTACTTTAAGATAATAAATTTATTTCTATCCTGTGAAAAGCATTGATATAAATCAATGCTCTAAAAAAAAATTTACAGGACTTCTTCAGATCCAACAAGAAATAAAATTTTATTTCTTGTTGGATCTGAAGAAGTCCTGTAAATTTTTTTAGAGCATTGATTTATATCAATGCTTTTCACAGGATGGAAATAAATTTATTATCTTAATGTGACTGATTGTTTTTTTTTTTAAAATCATTTGCTCTGTGGATTTTATTTACATTGAGCTCTTTACCAGGATTATTTAAATTCAATATTCTATTTTTGAATATTTTATTTGTCCTGATTGGAATTATTCCTTATTCTGTATTTACTGGATTGAATAATATCTTATATATATATATATATATATATATATATATATATATATATATATATATATATATATATATACACATGTGTGTGTGTGTGTGTGTGTGTGTGTGTGTGTGTGTGTGTGTGTGTGTGTGTGTGTGTGTGTGTGTGTAAATATTTGCAGGCAGTATTTCAAAGATTCTCAATGAATACTGCAACTGGCAAACAGTCATTTTCTGTTCACACACACACACACACACACACACACACACACACACATTAGTGCTGGTCGAAGGTAAAGTCAGATTAAAATATAAACATCAGATTGCACAGGTATATCAAAAAGAAATTATTTTCAATTTGAAAATCTGTTTTTGCTAATCTGTCAAAAAACAATTTTTGTTCTTTATCCCAAAGAACTGAAATGCAAACATACAACAGACACCCACATTCACAAAGTTTCTCACTCTATTATAGAAAGACTGAAATAATATGTTTGTATGTAATTATTTTTTAAGTAAATTTCATGAAATAAAATAATGTTTTTGAAATATCTTGTGAAATTAATGAGTTGTCTTCCTTTTTTTATTTGTAGAAAAAAACAAACAAACAAAAAACAAAAATGATTCCATTAATTTATAAATAAATTGTTGATATTTTTATGCAATCAATAGAAAAAAAATGACGAAAAAAACTATCAAACATATATATTAGAAAAGTGTAAACCACAAGTTAATATTCCTAACTTCTATACAAAAAAACAGAATAATACTGATATTTCCTTACTCGGGTACAGAGACTTCAGATTACTTACACTTCCTGCAATTACAAAATGGTCTCCTATTTAAGTACGGAACAGGCTCATTGCTGCTAAACTCAGTTGATCTGGACTAGAACTAGGGCTTTCAGTCAGTATTATTGAGAAAGTTCTGAAATTAAGTTAGATTAAAATTTATGAAAATCTCTTTACTAAAATAAATAAATAAATAAATCATCTATAAATTTTTCATACCATTTTTTTTTAATATTGTGTTTGATATAGTGTTTCTAAAGACATATTTACAAACAAAATTGGTGTTTTATATACATTAATGTCTTGCAAGAAGCCTTCCCCAAACTACAGGCATTGAGGAATATTTTGAACTTTCTAGTCTAATTTTGAAATTAATGAAATTTTTAATATTCCCCCAAGAAAAGAAAAAAGAAAAACCAAAACAACTATAACACAGTGTTTCAACATAATTCATTTGCTGGTTGGTTGGTTGGTTGGTTGGTTGGTTTTTATAGCATATCAACCCTTACTGGGTTATGTCAAAGTCAGTTTAACAATCATGGATTCCAAATATATTCAGAGTAAAAATTAAACTTCATAATTATTTTAAACAGGTAAACACTTCATTATCACAATCTATTTGACACATAGATGGGATCTTAACAGGAACTGCCACACTTGGTCTGAGTAGACCTGAGAGTAATAACAATGTAATAACATTTTTGAAAGCTTGGTCTGAGTAGACCTGAGAGTAATAACAATGTAATAACATTTTCAAAAGCTTGGTCTGAGTAGACTTGAGAGTAATAACAATGTAATAACATTTTCAAAAGCTTGGTCTGAGTAGACCTGAGAGTAATAACAATGAAGGGGTTACTCCACATTTTCAAAAGCTCAAGAACTGGGGCATCATCACTATATGAAGGTCATTTAATAAATAATTTTAAAAAAACCCATCTATCTATCTATCTATCTATCTATCTATCTATCTATCTATCTATCCTGGGGTCATTCAATAGAAAAGGGGAATTCTTTAAAAAATCATCTATCTATCTATCTGGGGGTCATTCAGTAAATTAAGGGAATTCTAAAAAAACATCTATCTATCTATCTATCTATCCTGGGGTCATTCAATAGAAAAGGGAATTTTTAAAAAAATCATCTATCTATCTATCTGGGGGTCATTCAGTAAATTAGGGAAATTCTACAAAAACATCTATCTATCTATCTATCTATCCTGGGGTCATTCAATAGAAAATGGGAATTCTTTAAAAAATCATCTATCTATCTATCTGGGGGTCATTCAGTAAATTAGGAGAATTCTAAAAAAAACATCTATCTATCTATCTATCTATCTATCTATCTATCTATCTATCTATCCTGGGGTCATTCAATAAAAAGGGGAATTCTTTAAAAAATCATCTATCAATCTATCTGGGGGTCATTCAGTAAATTAAGGGAATTCTAAAAAAACATCTTTCTATCTATCCTAGGGTCATTCAATAGAAAAGGGGAATTTTTAAAAAAATCATCTATCTGGGGGTCATTCAGTAAATTTGGGAAATTCTAAAAAAGCATCTATCTATCTATCTATCTATCTATCAATCTATCCTGGGGTCATTCAATAAAAAGGGGGAATTTTTTAAAAAAATCATCTATCTATCTATCTGGGGGTCATTCAGTAAATTAAGGGAATTCTAAAAAAAACATCTATCTATCTATCTATCTATCTAAGGCTCATTCAATAAATAAGAAGTTTCTGAAAAGAAAAAAAATTTTTTTTCCATAAATGTAAACTTTGTATTGTTTGGAATTGGTTTATAGGGGAAATTATTTTCATCTCAAAAAGTATGGCTGCATATCAAACAGACTGGTGGCTGAGAAGTACAAACCATATAAAATTCACAGAATCTATCTATATAACAGACAGTGAGTTCTTCAGTTGTTTTTTTTTTTTGGTTTGCCCATAACTTCTCCAAGGATTAGTGTGTAGTATCTGAGCACCTTGTTCTGTGCCTTGGAACTGAGTGTACCTACTTGTCCTTTAAAATCCAAAGTATCTGTTCCTTCTCAGCCATGTTTTCATCTTGGGGGCTATATCTTCCCATTATACAAAAGGGGAGAGGCCCAGCAGTCTGAAGTGTCTGGAAGACAGATCGTAGGAAGGATTGGTTGATTTTTGTCCTAACCATTGTGTGTGTATGAAACAACATATTAAACCAATATCGAATGTTGAATTTGCTTTTGTAGGAAGACAAATTCTAAATTCAGTGTTAATAATCCGACCTATGGAAATCTCTTCAAAAGAATAAATAATTCATCAATAAATTTTCCTTTGCCATTTTTCTTATTTAGTGTTTGTTTTTAAGGCCATGTTTTATTTTAGACAAATCTTACGTTTTTTCCTTTTAAGATGGTCGCCACTTCAAAGCAGCAGATGTTGTTATTTTCCAGAATAGGATTTTCTGTGTTTTGTTTTCTTGCAGCTAGAGTGATGATCATTTTAGAATTGGAAAATGATAATTATCATATGTTGAAATAACTGTTTTCATCTATATATTTTATGAATAATAGTTTTAAAACAACAAAATTTGTTATATAGATGTATAAAATAACCATAGAATTTCAGGTTAGGTAACCCAAGAAGAAAGTTTGTGAAAGAAAAGTTATGCAATATATATATATATATATATATATATATATATAATTTCAAGAAAAAAACAATATTCGGTCACATTAGGATAATAAATCTATTTCCATTCTGTTAAGAGCATTGATATGAATCAAACTCTAAAATAATTTTTAACAGGACTTCATCAGATCGAATAGGAAAATAAAATAATTTCATTTTATTTTGCTATTGGATCTGATGAAGTCCTGTTAAAAATTATTTTAGAGTCTTTGATTCATATCAATGCACTTAACAGGATGGAAATAAATTTATTATCCTAATGTGACCGAATACTGTTTTTTTTTTTCTTGAAATAATATTATTTGCTCTGTGAATTTTAATTACATTGAGTTCTTTACCAGGAATATTTAAATATTCGAAATTTGAATTGTTCCTTAGTCCAGATTTACTGGATTGAAGAATACCTCATGTATATATATATATATGTATATTAGATTATTAATTTTAATGGCATGTCTACTTGTCTAGAGTTATTTTAATGCTTAGAGATTAGGTTTGATTTCTTTGTTTAATGGCATATCAAATCAACTCTTGTGGTTTACCAAATGCCAAACTACCCTTGTAGCTGAACAGTTGTGGTACTATTTAACCCATAGCTGGCAGAGGGGATAACGGGTTCACAACTTTCCCAATGTTATTCATCTGAAAGTGAATGTAATAGTGTGAGTGAATTTCAAACTTGCTAACTATGATGCTGCATTTCAGTATGTTAACCACTACGCTACAGGGACTCCTCCTGAGTGGTTTGGGAATTATGTTCATATTTACATTTTTGTGAAGTGTTTTTTTTTTTTTCTTTACTCATGGTCTTATTGAATACAAATACATTTTTAACAGATCTATTTGATGCACGGATGGAACCCTAACAGGTACTATTACTTAGGTTCAAAGTGGACCTGAGACTAATATCAATGAAAGGGTACTCCACAGAATTGCAGATTCACCACCTATGCAGTTTTGTGTAATACTCAGGACACTCCCTTTTTTTTTTTTTTGGAAGGATGGCAGGTGGGGGTGGGTCTTACCCTCGATTGGGGATACAATTAGTGTATTCTAAGCCCTGCTAACAGAGTGGGAAAATAATGTTTTAATTTATGCAGTGTTTTTTAAATACATATATCAAAAATTAAATGACATATTGTCAACCTTGAGTTTTATTACAACTGCCATAGACAGTTTTATTACTGACTACAGATTTAACTGAACGTAGTTAATGGTATATATTTATTTTTTTCTATTTAAAATAAAAACATGGTGAACGTGATTGGAAGGGTTATCAGAATTTCGTCATCTAAGACTGTGTTAAGGTCTTAGGGACGGGCTTGATGTAATTCATATACATCATCAACGCCAATTCATCACGTGTATAATTCTTACTGTTTAGATGAACAGATAAGAATTACCCTCTTCGGACACGTTGAAAATCTCTTCCACTTACGCTTACTTATACTAAAATGTTACTGTCTCATTATTGGGTTTACTCATATAAACGTTATAATTAATTAATCACTGAGTTTCTAATATTCTTTTTACTTTTAAACAATTTATACATCTATTTAAACTTGTTTAGTCGAAAAATGATAAAATAGTTTGCCAAGAATTACAGTATTTTTTAAAGAAAGCGGCAAATAGTTTGTTTTTGATGTCCCCATTTTCACCTTGACCGCTACATTGTTTATTTCCGGTATAATTCTCGATTGTTCTGTAATTACTAAGTTAGATCGAGGCAAAATTCGTTGTGTTCTGTTTCATAAATTGAGTGAATTATTAATTTCATTTCGTTAATAAATTATTATCTTTTTTTATTTTATTTTTAAACCGAACTCAAAACAAGAGACGTAGTGAACAGGCTTAAAAAAAAAAAAACACGTGTTACTATATAGGCTGCCATTAAAAAAAAGTTTCACATGTTTACTATATTTCCCTGAAATATTGTCTTTTTAAAGAAGAAGAAAAAAATATATTGGTAAAAACAACGGTTTTAATTATTTCATTTGTTTTGCCTTCCTTTATTTTTCTTTGTTACCGTCATCGAAGTTTTTTTTTAAAGTAACACTGTGATTATACTAATATTACACGACGTAAGAAAAAGAAACAAAGTATGTCTTTTTCGTTTGAGTTTTTAAGGTATCGAGTGTTGATAATTTGTCATGTTGATACTGGCTCCATTTCGTTTTTGTCGTTTCAATGCAAGCTTTTAAGATATAAAAAAAATCAACTTTGTAAAAAGAAAAAAAAGAAAAAAACTTGATTCATGAAATTTTCAGAAATGTTTCAGTGACTTACATATTAATTTGTCTATCAAACTTTCTATTGATATATATTGACTTTTTAAAAATCGATATTAACGACGCTATTTATGTGAAATAGAGGTAGAATGCTATTTAAAGCAAAACAACCTTTTTTTTCTTTTTTAATTCTAGTAGTAAACGAGTTAACGAAGAATTATTCTACTGAATTTTTTTGTTTTTAAAGTTTTTGCTAATTTGAATTATTTAACAAAAAAAAAGAAAAAAAAAGGGAAATGAACACACACACACACTACGCCCCGACAACATTAGATTAAAATTAAAACAAAATTTAAGTTATTTGTGATATTGTTATTTTTATGAGGGCTTTATAGCCTTCGGAATATTTTTAACATCCAAATGATAAGTATTTATTCAGTCCCTTCTTCCAAATAATGCTAGAACGTGATAAAGTCGGTTTAATGTTAAATGTCCTGCGGGAACCAACTCTCTCGGATTTAAATATAGACCAGTCCCGTCGGCATTCCCTTATGGGGGCATCAGTGAATAAAACCAGCCCACTACGCCTTTTAGACGAAGAGGAAAAAGTGCTCTTCCTGGAATTGATTTTGTTATTTTTCAAAACTTGAGTTTTAGCATTCAAATGATATACAGAAGCGGTTGGTTGATATTAACTGCCTCAAATTCTTTGTAGAAAATTTAATTAAAATTCGACATTACAATAAGGAAAAGAATATTTTACTTATTAGAACATTAATAAATAGACCTCATATGATATTAAAAATTATGATTTAAAAATTGTCTGGGTGTTTCTGTCGTGTGACAAAAGCACCTCCACGTCACAAAATTCCCTCAAATATGAGATTTTAAAATCAATTTTTAATTTTCTCTATTGTAGTTTGGTATTTGTTTATCAGTTGTTTAAAAAGTAGAATATTGCATTGTTCATTGCATAAAAAATTGAAATAAGGAAAGCATCACAATATGAAAAAACCTTCTTTTTCTTTCTTGTTACTGTGAGGCACACATCAATTCCTTGATATTTGATCGCCTTTTCAAAGAAAAAAAAATTGACAGTATACATTTGAAATAGGTAAATCGAACGTTTACCATCTCTTTTTCTAACTTAATCTTTCTTCACCACTCAGGATTAATGGCAATTCTTTTCTTACAGTTAAACAAAATAAATAAAAGATGAAAAAAGAAAAATAATTAGTGTTTATTTAATGAGGTTTTAAATCTTTATTCCAATAAAAAAAAAAAGAAAGAAAAATGTTCTATTTTTTTTATTATTAATGTCATTATAAAATTTTGTTAAAACAAGACGTGAAAAAGTGATTATATTAAAATATTCAATCTTTTACGTATTTCTATTTTTGATTAACAAACAATATTTTGAAAATTTATGGCAAATATAGAATACTTGGGCCGAGAAAATAGTTTGAAAGTTCCAAATAAAAAGTATTGAATTCTGCCGTTAAAATTCCCGATTTGGAAATGGTATTATTCTTTATTCTAGGAATACCTAAATGTGAAACTTGTTAAAATTGTTGAGTCCGTAAAAAATAAAAATAAAACCATCACTAAATGTTTTATTTTAAACATGACTTTTTAAAAATCTTTGTTTTGTAAATAATATTAATTGGTGTTTTATTTTCTTTAACATTTGCTGAACATTCTAAACTAACTTTTAATTAACTTCTATTAATGTTTCCTGTATTTTTTTTAGTATATATATAACATATTTCACGCCAAGCTTTAAAAATATGACAGAATTAGAATTCAAATTGATACTATTAAAATAACAAAAAACTGTTTTTGGATTACTTGGGGGGAGTGAACAAGTACCAGAAATTGTCCAGAATATCCCGCAGAACTAATAATATTCAATAAATGAATAAATAATATAGAAATTCACCATCCAGATAAAAGTAAGTTTCAGTCATTTCTTTGATTTAAAAAAAAAAAATTATTTTATTCCCAAAAAATATATCAACAATCAACTATCAGTCATTATCTGCTAAGTGTTTGGAGGAGGTAAAAACTGAAGAAATAAATTGGGTGGGTGAATTATAGCAATTTGAAGACAATTTTTAAGTGTAAATGTTCTATTAAAAAAATGAAGATAATGATTAATTTGGATGGTGCCGATATGTATAATATTTGTTTGTACATTGCCAGTAATATTTCTTCAACAGGATATTCTGGACAAGTACCCAAACAGCTTTTCATAGATACTCTCAGATAAATTGTTTTTAAAACTCATGCACGGAACCAAATTGAATAAAATCTTTTATGAAATAGGTTTTACATCGTTAAAGTTTTCTATAACAAAGTACCTGAATGTATTAAAACAGAATTTGAAAAATTAAATCACAAAGATCAAACCAGGACTTCAAGAACATTATTTAAATGTGATCAACATAATACGAATAAACAAACACATTTAGTGTTTCCATAAGAGGACCAAACATATCGAATGAACTAATACACATATCTGTAATAATTTAAAAATAATATCTCAAGTAGTAAATCCAAAGAATTAAAAAAATGCTCTTAACTGAAGATCTAATAGAACTCAGGTGGAAATGAGAAAGAAGATGCCTGACAGGTCTCTCCTCGAAAAAATTTTGAATGTTTTTATTGTATTGGTTATTCGTTTAAATTACGGCCACCATGAAAAGTCGAAATATTGTCGATTTTCTAAGTGACAAAAAAAAGGTAAAGAATTTATCATTCTGAAATGTAGGTTATTTAAAATTTCTTAAACCAACTCTATAGTGATAAGATAAACACGTCAACCAAGTTTTGATAATAAAATTAGTCTCTTGGATGATAGAGGTATAAAATATACCGTATAACTTGAAAATCATTCTTAACATTTAAGAGAAGTTCTGGTGGTGTAATGGTTAGCTAGCTCGGCTAGCAAACCTACACGAGTGAGTTCGAGTCTCATTGGGTGCCCCTTTCATATGGCCTTGTGCCACATCTAAGCAAAAAGCTTAGTAAATTTCCATTTAAGAGAAGTTACCATACTAAAATATTTTGTAAAGTCGCTGATGAATAAAGTTTGGATATTGAAATCTTTAAATTCAGTTAGAGATTAATTAATATTATTTAGAAAATTATATTGTTGAAAGATTTATTTGGTATAGTTCTCATTGAATTTTGTGTGTAAGCGCTTTTTGTAACATAATTTTTTTGAATGGTAGAGTAAAAATAAGGTTAATCTTTGACGTACCCATACCTAGAGGGTGTTCAACTAAATCAGCATATAAAAAAGTTCAAGCATTCAAATGGAGATGTATATGGGATTATGGTCATTGTAGAAAATGGATTTGGCAAGACAAGTTAAAATCTTGGAAGAAGCAGTTTGCATTTTGCTTCATGCTAATGTCTTTGTTGGGGTACATTAAATAATTATTTCCCTTAGAGAATTGGCATTTCTCATAAAGAGTCACAGAACAGTTTCAGAAACCCCTCCCTGATCTCTCTTGCTTCTGTTCTTTGAATAGTAGAAATATTGTCTTTGACCCTGGCAAATCACATAATTATATTACCCACAAGTAAGCCTTTTTCCCTTTTGTACCCCTTTTACATACTGCCTGTTCATGGAACAACATGTAAATTCTAGCTATTGGGACTTGTTTGTATTTTTTTTCTTTTAATACCACTGTTATCTCTATGGTATATATTAAATGCTCTATTCTTGAAAACAAGTAACTACAAATTTTAAAATGAATTAGAAAATTTCAATATCTTTGATATTTTAATCATTGCTTAAATTTCTAGATAACAACATAAAATTAGTACTGAGAATAAAAGTAGTTTTGTGAACTTAAATCAAATTTTTGACTGTTTCAAATATTTGTATTTACTGAAGCTCTCTTTCCTAATCAGAATGCTACCTGAGGTCAATTTCTTAAGAGGATTACAGCGGGTTTTGAATGGTTTTCCCTCTCCTAAGCTGTTGTACCGAGGCCTAAGACCCTAGCCTGCTCTACTATTTATCCAAAGCTGAGGGAAGAGATGGATTCATGCTTTTCCCAAGGGCATTATCATGAAGTGAAATGCAAACAGCTTTGTGCAAGATTTGAACTTGGGTCCTCCATGTTTTAAATATTGTTTAAAACAGATTAGAGATCCAACATTTCAAGTTAAATACTCAAACCCCTCCTTTGTAATATTGATTCTATGAAAGCACTGACCAAGTGAAACACTATAATCAACGATTATATATCGGACTATTTATTTTAGATGAGGGATTTAAAAAATTTATAATATCATTGCAAATAAATTATGAGTAATATTGAAGAATTATTAAACAGAAAAAAAATTTAATGTAAGGGCAAATGCAGATTTCAAGCTATTAATATTATTAAGACACAAAATGAGCTACTGTTTTTGTAGCTACTATTGGAAATATTACAACAGCCTCTGATATCATCATGAAAAACTATTAAACACAGCTCTGGTTTTCCATTAATATAACTAATATTTTTCTTACAAGGGTCCTGAAATGTCCTTTGCCTGACCATAAATTTCCTCCTCTTAGTTGGAACAAATTAAAAAAATAACTGAAAGGCTCCTACAAATTGGCACTTTATAATATAAAAGAACTCTCTCCAATTTCAGTGAAGAAATAGCAAAATAATGCTAAGATTTTGGGAAATGAGTCAAACTGAGAATTTTCCCTCTCCATCCATTTATTTAAGATAAAAAGAAAGTCATTTCTTTGAATTTACATCCTATATGCTTGGGAGCCAGCCTGATGTCTGCCTAATCAGTAGGGCTTTGAATACTCTGACTGTATCCCCCTACAGAAGGATAAGACCCCTTCTCTCCCCACCCCAAAAGGGGGTCCTTGGTATGATACTAAACTACATCTGTTGGTGGGGCTCCAGCTCTCGAGATCTGAGGAGCGCCATTACTCGCAGCTCCACTCTGATGCAGAGTGGTTGTACATGTTTGAATACCATCAATGGAAGAGGGAGTCCTTGTGGCTAATATGCTGGACTGCAACATCATAAGTTTGAACTCCAGTTGCACTATCATGCTCACTTTTGGACTAATACCCCTGAGAAAGGCATGAACCGTATTATCCCCTCAGCTATCAGTTAAATAGTACCTCTACAGTTCTTCTACAAGGATGGCTTTGACATTAAATAACTCATGAAGGTTGGTATGCCATTAAACAAAAGAAGCCAACCAACCCATTTATAAGTCAAATAGATCTTTTTGTAAATTGTTTGTATTAGATAGGAATACTTGATATCATATAACCTTGTGCAAAAACTTCTTAAACTCTACAAAAATGTGAATATAAATATACAATGTTTGCAATTCCTTAACCTCCAAGCATAAAATAACCCCAGACAGATTTATATGACATTAAAATCAATCAATCTACCTTTTGTGGATAGTACTTTTCAATTAGGCCACAGATGACACTTGTTCATCAATGGTGAAAATGCACCGCAATTGGTGATGACTATTTTGTATATATTATCAATAAAAGGTAAGCATTCTTTCTGAGCAGCACTTGCCTCATCATCTAAAAGGTGTTAGGTCAGGTTTATTACTTTATGCCTGAGGCACTTCCCAAAGAAGGAATGTCAATAGTAGTTTTGATTATTTTGCCACAGTGTCACTTTCTGGGAGGGTTCCTGCATTTAGCTGATTTGTGTCACCATAGGGGATGAAAAATTACACTTAGTACCTGAAAACTTGCTTTTTTCAGTGGTGTTATTTTGCTGTATCTGTTGTAGTTTCTATGGAAATAAATAGGTTTTTAATTTTAGAACATGTCCCTTGTAGTATTTTCATAGGGTGAATGCTTGGATCATCAACAAAAACTTGACTGAGATCACAGTAGGAAATCAGGTCAAAGTGAGCTATGTATATGTGTTGACTAGTTCTTTATCAAGTCAGATATTATAAAATGTGCAAATAACTTTTCCGTTTTATTTGCCAGCATTTCTTTTTGTTAGTCTCTCAGTTTAAAGCACAGGCAGACATGTGGGCTTCAGTTGGTATCAAGAATTTCCATTCAAATTGTCCTTTGGTCTGAACTGTGCCAATTAAAACAAGGAAAAAAAATTATATATATATATATAATAACTAAAAAATCACTCAGGCCATTGACTGTTGTTTTTTTCTTCTACAAACAGTATTAAGAAATGTAAACAAACACACCCTGTATAGTGTGTTATCTTCATTTTTGGGTTACTAAGTTCTTTCAGTTATTGACAAATTCTTTCTTCCCACCCCTTTCTCTCTCTCACTCTCTCTGTTTTTTTTTTCTAAGATATGATTTGACTTGGAATGCACCTTGAAAAGAAATTTATTCTGAACCTGGGTTTGGTATTCCGTGTTTAGTAATCTCACTTTAGCAGTCCCTCCTTTTAAAAAAAAAATTAATCATTCTATTATCAAATCTATTTACTTACCTACCTCATTACCCTGTATTTTTTTCAAAACTGTTATATCTATCTCTGCTCTCTCTCATACCTACCAATGTATTCAACTATCTGTTCACATCTAAGTTTATCAATCTTGTTACATGGGCCTTTCTAATATTCATTATCTATTTGTTAAAAATGTGCTGATATCTATCTATATATCTCTGTACCTATCAATCAATTTAGCTATCTTGTTATCCAGATTGTCTTTTTTTAATCACTATGTTGATCTGTTAAAAGTTTACCTCTATATCTTTCTTCATACCTAGATTTATATAGTTGACTAATTTAATTTGGTCATATCTATCTTAGCCATGTCTGACTTTGTTTCTATCAATTTGTCTTTGTCTGTTTCTCTCTGTATTCATTTATATCCATCTCTGTTGGTCTCTTCAGATCCATTTCACTGGAGGTGTTTCCATAATTATTGAAAACATGTCTCACTTTTCTATGTTTATCACATGTTCAATTTCATCTATCAATATTTGATAATTATCTTTTCTATATTATTATATGGTTCTCTATTTCTACCTTTTCTTTATTTATAGTCTCTCTCTCTTTCTCTCTCTTCTTCATAGTTTTTTTCTTTTCTCTCTCTAACCTCTATTTTCTGAAAATCAAAATACCTTTTCATTACACTCCTTTCTACTACACTTGAAAACTTAATTTATCACAACTTCTTTTTTATTTTTTAATTTATTCACACAAATAATTGTTTTTTCACTGAACATGGCTGGTGATAACAGTTGCAAACAGAAAAACAATATTATTAGCTCTGAAAAACAGGAAGAATCTGCCCTTTTCATTGATACTGACCAACCAAAATTGAAAGTGAAAAAGTCTCAGATATCTTTCAGTCATCTCCGCCGCTCACTGAGTTTACGACGAAAATCTAGTTACAAAGGAAGTCGGAAAGTTTCGGATATTTCAACCAAATCTTTAAACTTGGATAGGGTATTTCCCAAGGTTCATTCTCAGGTGAGGAAGACAAAATATGCTTATTCTATTTAGTGTTTAGAATTGGCTTTACATATTATTAACTAACAAACTTAACAGCATTTTTTTAAATACCAAACTCCAAGTAAATGTTTTTGCTGGGTATATGAATTTATTTAGATTGATTCAGTATTTTATTTTGTATTTTTGTGTAAGGGAAATTTCTTTCCTTTTATTTCTTTGCTTAATCTTTCTTTTCATTTGCAATTTTTTCTTTTTTCTTGCCACTTCCCTATTTTTTAAAATGTTTTTTCTTTTTATTCTTTTATTTGAAAAATGTTTTTTGTTTATTATTTTTCCAACATTAAAAGTTCTCATTTTTAAAAATCATTTCTTTCAATTTCATCTTTTCAACAATTTTTTTGAGTATTTCCATGGATTTAAAGAAGTTGACATTATTACATCTTCCTATTTTCCATTTCTTATTCTATTTTTCATATTTTGTTCATCTTTGGTTCCTGTAGACTCCCAAAGGAGCATAGGGCCACACCTGTGGTTTTAGTTGCAGATTGATTTTTCACAGGATGGAGTTACCTGCTCCACCTCCAACTTTCCTCACCCACTTGGTATTCTATTTTTATTTCTGTCAGTAACCTTCTCTCACTGTATATAGTTTTGAGAATAGTTATTAGTCTTCAAAAAATAATTTAGTCAATTGAAGTTTGTTTTTTATTCACACTGTTTTAACCTATACATCTTCTGGCTTTTATCAGGTGTAACATGCACCTCCATAAAAGAACACACTGTTTTGAGGAATACATGTTTCTGGCTTTTGTCAGGTGTAACATGCACCTCCATAAAAAAACACAGTTTGACCAATACATTTTTTTGGTTTTTGTCAGGTGTAACATGCACCTCAAATAAGGAAAGATACTCTTGTTCTTGTCTTCTTCTTTAGTAGCACAAAATGAAAATACTATCAAAGATTTTTTTTCTTAATATTTTCACAGAATATTATTTTATGTCCCTTGTTTTTGTTGATTAGTGAAAGCCATGACTTGAGCATTGTACTGGTCTGACTTAACCTTCTCTCAGTTAGACTGCCTTTACTTGACTTAGAGGGTTCAACTACCCTGCTATTTATCTATAACTGGAGGGAGAAATGGATTCATGTCTCTCTCAGGAGCATTAGTGTGAAGTGAATGCATAGTTTTTGTTGCTTTCACTCGAAAAAATTCTATTTTTCTGTTGTGCTTTCTTTATTTTAAACTGGTTGTTTATATAAATCAACAATATCTCAAGTTGGATCTTTTAAAACAAATACTAACTCATCCTAATCATTACTTATTTAGTCATGAGAAAAATTATGGAGATGAAAAATGAAGCCATTATCATGATAGAATTTTAGTACCGACTACATCTGGACTTGATTAGGTTGATTGATTTTATAGCATGTCAACTCTTGTTGGATTATTTAATACTGAAGTTAGGTTTTTTTGCAAGCAATTATATAGTTTCAAGTAATTATTCCTATTTAAGAATGAAAATTTGTTTGCACACAGTTACATGGTTTCAAGCATTCCTATGTAATATTGATAATTTTCAAACATATTTATTTGACAAAATGTTAACCTAACAGTATTGGCAATAAAAGAGTGGCTATATTCTCCCTAAAGCTTCAGAACAGCAGTCTCACCACTAAATGTAGTTTAGTGTCATACACTGGATACCCAACGCCTGTTTTTTTGGAGCAGTTGTCTTATCCTTGGTAGAGGATGCAGTCACTATATTCTAAACTCTGCCAACTTGACAACTGATAATTTACACAATTATATGGTTTTAAGTAACTGATAATAAATCTTTCCAAACAATCTTAGCTTAAAGTAACTTTTCTTAATATAAATAATTCATTAACAGTTAAATGATTTCAAGTATTTGGAACTAACATTATTAGTTCTATTTAATAATGATAATCGTTTGTTTGCACACAATTATGATCAGCCCAGTCAGCTTGGGCTGTAGAATACACTGACTGCATCTCTGCAGAATAGTGAGACTCACCTCAACAAGTGTCCTGGATATGATATTAAAACATCTGATGGTCAGGCTCTAGTTTTGGAGATTTGGGGAATGTGGAGTACTCCTTCATTACCATTGGTCCCTGGTCCACTCTGACCCAGAGTGGTAGCACCTGATAGGCTCCTATCTATGGGTCAAATAGAACTATTTGACATTTAAACTGTGTGCAAACAAATGACTTATGCTAAATTGAATTGTTTGAAATAGAACTGTTTGATCATTTAACTGTGTGTAAACAAATGACTGATGTTTAATTGAATTGTTAGTGATACATAACAATACTTGAAACCATTTAACTGTGTGCATACAAATGAATGTGTTTGCAAATCATATGCATATTTAATATATATGTATAAACATGATTTGGCATTAAATAACCTTCAGTGGTTGATCTGCTGTCAAACCAAACTATTCATATATTGTTGGAGGGAGAATTGTTGGATGCATACCTTTCCTAAAGGTATTAGCGTTATGTGAAATGCAAACAGCCTCATCCAGGGTTTGAACTTGGGTTGCTGTTTTCACTTTTCAGGATGATAATCATTATACCGTGCGTGTCTCCTTGTTTGAAGAAGAAATAAAGATCTAATTAAAATTTAGACATATGTAAAATTTTTCTAACATTGTATGAAAGTTGGTGCTGAAACTTTCTTTATCAACCAAATGAAAGAGTTTCTGACTGATAGATTCATATGTTGCAAAAATGCAATAAGGAATTCCCACGCAACCTGCTAGTTTCAGGTATTAAAACCTGAAGCTAGATGAAAATATCTTTTTTAATTTAAAAATATTTTTATAAGCAAACTTGATTAAACCAGTTAAAGGAACTCTTAATTCTATTTTTAGTCTTAAAATATAAACGCAGATGTTTATATTTACTACACACTTATTTGTTTGATGCTAAGGTGTGCCTAGAATTTAGCAAGTCTTCTGCCTACACAGATAAATGTGCTACTTTGTATAGTTACAACCTAACAAAAATAAAAGGAAAAAAGAAAAACATTAACAAATTTTTAAAAAAGTAGTAAATCTTTGTATTTTTCCTCTTGCTAAAAGCAGTGGTTATTACTCATTATTTGGTTAATTAGAAAAAGAACAATTTATGTACAAATGTAGTCAGGATAGCATGGGCCCTTTAACCTTGGTACAACAACCGGTTGAGGAGAAGGAAAACTCTGAATTTAAACCAGTTGCACTCTGATTTAAACCTGACCTTGTGTCATATCTTGCTTGTAGTAGAGGGGTTGGGTAAATACAACTTTCTGGGAATTTCTGAATAGATAAGAGCATTGGTTAAAGAGTATCTAATAATCTGGCAGCTGTTAGTTGAGTAGTTTATAAAAATGATACTCTAGTTCAGTGTAAGAGACATCTCAAGGATAACTCTGTTGAATTAGTTGGTATATGATATTCTTTAGAATGGACAGCAGAATGAGAATATTCTAGTCCTGCTGATTAAATAAAGGGTTTGGTTTGAAAATCCCAGAAGATTACCAATTATCAAAGATATAATATATATATATATATATATGTATATATAACTAAGATAAGTGGGTTGTCTCCCGTGGTCGACTCCACTCTCTAAAGGACATGTATAACACATTTAATTGGTTGGTACATATTTTCAAACTAACCAATTATTGGCTTCCAGTATGTTGGCACCAAATTCCAAAGACATGTCTAATCCTCTTTTTCTACCAAGCTCAGTAATGAACAGACATTAAAATTGTCTTTGTTAAAATTCTAGCAGTGAACCGGAGCCATATCAAGTGGGTTAAACTTTAGTATATATGATACAAGGACTTCAATTATGACTATTATGTTTATTTTGTATAATATTATATAGCCATAAACTGAACAATTTCTTTGCAACAGTAATATAATACTGTAAAATTCCAATGTGTTTATGTTTTTACCGATACTAACTTTCTTCAGTTTTCAACTTAACTAAATTGCCACAAAATTTACTATATTACAAACTTTTAATATTTTGCAAACAAATTGTCTTTATTTGGCAAACAGATTGTGTGGAATCTCATATTCATAAAAGTATAAGATTTTGAGTTGAACCAGGAAAGTTTGTGGGAGCAGGAACTGGAAACACTTGTCTCCTTGGAATACCTTTTACAAAGAAAAGGTCAAAATTAAACAACAACAAAAAAGTTCATTTTTTGTTTTCAGTAGCACACGTATTAAAATTAACATTAAAAAGGTTAATTGTTGAATAGCAATTAAAAAAATTTTCAACCGTCCTCAGAGGAACCAAAAAACTCAAAATATTTTTGCTTTTCCAGCTGTAACTCATACTAACTTTCTTCTGTTCTCAACTTAACCATATTTGCAGCATTATTTTCTTTATTTTGCAAACAAGTTAGCAATTTTGCATAGAAATTTTTTAATACAGATGCCTGAAGATGGTCAGAGTGATCAGTGGCATAAATGTTCTGATTACAATAATAACCATGATACAAACACTAATCTGAGTATATCAGTGTATAATAATGATAATCCTCATATGAGGAATTCAGACAAGGGAATTAATCAGTGAGATAGGGATTAGCAACAACTGTACCCAGGTAGGCACCCCAAAACTACTATGATTAACTGGCATGAAGTTTAATAAGGGGCTTACTTCCCACTGTGCTGTAATATTCACAAATATTTTTTTTAGTGATTAACAAGACTTATATAATCTAAGAGATGAATATCTGTTGAACGTTTAACATTCTGATTCTATGAATAACATTACCTGTAAAATAAAAGAGTTTTATTATGTTATTCATTCATAATTACAGTAAATACATTTTAACCACTATTTTCATCCACTAGGCCATGTGCCTTGAAGAAGGCCAGAGAGTACAACTTAAATCTGTGACTATAACAACAACCAAGATGAGGACACTGAGTGAATTAGAGCATAACCTTATAATTTGCTAAATGTCCATCTGTCTGTACAGCTAAGAATCTGCTATTCTTCACCTGATTTCAATCAAACTTTCAGAAATTATTGAGTCATGCCTGGAAAGATTCCGAATTATACTCAGAGATCTTATTCTTACAGTAAGGTGTCTTTCTCACAGTTCTTACTCATTGTTATCATTATGAGAGAGAGAGAGACAGATAGCTCTCTCCCTCACTATATGTCCTTAGACTCTCTGTTGCAATCAGATGTTGAGCTACAATGAGAGAACTCATTTAATCACCTAAAAAAGGCTTGAAAACATGATTTTTTTCCAATTTAGGTTAATACTATTTCCTTGAAAAATAATAGAATTAGATATCTATGAATTTTATTTTTTTTAAGGAGTTTTTGAAATCTGAGTGATTTTGAAACTGTGCAAGCAAGGCAGTAATCCATAATAAACAAGTGCTCAAAACAAATGTTTTTTAAATACAATTATCCAAAACTTCAATAAAAGTGACTATATATCCTTTATTTTGCTGTAAAAAGGCTCATCTCATAGCACTTCCCCACTTTCTTAAGAATCATTGATGACTTTTCCTTCCCTATATGCACTTAGGCCAGGCATCAAGCTAACCAAGAGGGAATCAATTTCATCTCAAAAAAGCTGAAAAAAATTTTTTTTTTAAATTTAGTTTGATACTATCTCTCTGAATCTGGAAAATAATAAAATTCATTAAAAATAATGATTAAGCCATATGCTATGTTTGGTATAGTAATGTTTGACCTAGTAATCGGCAATAAATAAATATTAAAAACAAATAAAATGCCCTTTTAAATATGAATAACTATCCTGAATTTTAATAAAAATGATTCTGTCCTTGATTTTAAATAATAACCATTTTACTGCCCATATGTAATACGGGTAAGTACTACTAGTAAATATAGTTTCTAAACGCTTAAATTCAGATATAAATTAGAAAAAGACATTTTACAAATTACTGTAAAATTTATCTTTTGGGTAAAGTGATGTTTTTCCACTCTTAAGAACTTCTGTAACATCCAAGAGATCTTAACAATGAGCTGCTTATCCCAATAAAAAATTTTAAAAAATCTCTAAAAGTTTATAAATATTTCAAGTAAATATTTAATTCTATTATTTTCCAGACTTGATGGTGTAATATTAACCAAAATTGAAAAAAAATTAAAAAATCATGTTTTTAAACCTTTTTTAGATCAGGTAATCAAATGAATTCCTTCATGGTGGCTCAACACCTGAACACAAAAGAGAGAGTCTAAGTTTATATAATGAGGCAGAGAGCTATTTGCTTCTCTCTTGTAATGATTGCTATCACACCGACAGGTACTTGATCTTTTGTGTAGAGAAATTTAAAATTTGGTAAACATAGCTCAATTATTACAGAGATGGCATTTTCTTCAATTGTTTTGAGGATGTGACAAGTATTATTATTATTAGATAGTGAATAAATGGGATATAAATGAAGTGATTGGTCCTGGGATAGATAAGGTAGTTATTGGAGAGTGGTTTATCGAAGTGTGCAATTGTTTGCCCTTTTCTCTGTTGATCATTGTAGTATGACAATAGTGACTTTTCTTTTAAACATTTATGGAGAGGTGCTGAAAAGTTTTCAGCCTGTCCAAGAAAAGAATATCCCTCTCCAAGTCTATAACTCGTTTTGAATTCAGAGTTTTTCTTTTCGTAGACTAGTTGGAATATGAAAGTTAAAGAGTACAGTCTGCCCTACTATTTACCCTCTAGCTGGAGAGAGAACAGTTGGATTCATACCTTTCCCAAGTATATTTGCACTATATAAAAAGCAAACAGCCTTGTTCAGGATTTTAAATTGGGTTACCAAGTTCACTTCCTATGATAATAACTGTTACACCATGAGTGCCTATATTATTAAAGTACAATAATTTAAAATGAATATTGTCCTTGTGAGGATTATCGGACCGTAGATTTAAAAAAAAAAAATTTCTTCACATTTATTTTGTCTACTAACTTACAGTCTGTATAGAAAGAGATAGGGTTGACATTTTAGTTTTTTTGCACTGATTGCCTACTTTTACTGTAAAACAGTAAAAAAAAAAATGGTTATAAATATACTGACCTGACTAATTTAGTCAAATTTAACAGCATCATGGGATAAAGATAATTTCATACTGGGTGTCTCAAAATAGATGCAATCCATTAATACAATAATTCATATTCCATCAAGTTATCTTTCATTTGAGTCTTAAAAAGCAATCATATCACTTCAGAAAGGTCAAACCAGATGAAAAGGGCAGAAATTGATTGACTTTTATCCGACAGTGCACTTGAAAGACCAACTTCTTGGGAACATTCTCAGAGGGACTTTTTCAAACTACTTCTGACAGAATCTCTCACTGCATCCACAATGTCAGGACATCTTGCAATCAACTTCCTACCAGATTTGGGATTTTCTGCCTTCTTGTTGAGGTTGTTTATTGACCCTATGGCTTGAATTTTGTGTATCAAACAATAAATTTGGCTTTTCTGGGGATAATTGTTAAAGTTAAACTTCCTGTGAAATTTTGCTTGCACAGTTTTTAATGATTTTGTCTTCAAATAAGTAGTGATGCAAAATATTTTTTCCTCTCTTGTCCAACATATTGTGATCTAGGATTAATTGTTGTTATAGTATACTATTTTCAAATTTGAAACAAAAAAGAGTACAACAATAATAGAGTTATAAGCAGTCGCAAGGGTCCCATGTATATTGAGACACTCTATATTTTATACATTGGAGTTGTTCTCTCTTATGCTTTGTAAATAAACCCATACTGGGCTGATTTATATTTTTATATTACAAAAGTCTTTTTATACTGTGTATGTATATTGACAGTAGGTCAGAAAAAATGACACATAATTGCATGATTTTTATTAGAGCAATACACTTAAGATTCTCTGGGGAATAAAACCCTTTTCAGCCCAATTTTTACTTATTTATCCAAACCAATTGCCACTGGCAGGTTGTGAGATTGTAAATCTTTAAGCAGAATACAGTAAGTTTGAATTCAGGGTTTTCCTTCTCCTAGACTGGTTGCCTAATGAAAGTTAAAGAATCCCGTTTGCTCTATTATTCATCCATAGCTGGGGTGTGGAGAACAGATGGATACATGCCTTTCCCAAGGGCATTGATGTGAAATGAAATGCATACTGCCTCATCTAGGATTTGAGCTTGGATTGCTAATTTTATTCCCTATGATGATAACTGCTATGCTAGGTATGCCTTCCAGTCCAAATTGTAACTGAATGATAATTTTGTTGTGCCAGCATTTTGTATTGACTGTAATCTTTTGAATCATTCATAATAGTAACAATAAAATGTTAGTTCAATTTCTACACTCCTTCCTTAACAGAAGCATCAATATCATCATGGACCACTGTTACAATAGGAATCCAATTAGTTCATAGATTGCTTAGTGTATTGGGTAGAGTTGCCACTGTGTCTCTCGACTGCAAAAACCTGCAATCACTAGCCAACACTTCCTTTTAATAATTCTCGTCTCTTTCCTCTCTTTAAACCAACCGCTGCTTCTCTTCTAATCAATTCGTGTCCAACACAGGAGCAAAAAACACACAGTGACGACGTCCATTGTTTTTTTATGTTCTTTTCTGCCTGCCCTCATTTGCACACGCATCTTCACTCTCCATAGTTTTACATTACTGCCGGCGTGAAAATGCATGACCATTTGCAATAAAAGCTTGCTCAGAGCAGCCATGTTTTTTCTAGTCAAAGAAACAGATCTTGCACGTGAAGCATATGCGCTGACATTTGTGCCGATTTTCTTCCCAATTTTTACTACATTACTATTTTACTATAAGGCTTATGTGTATTGCTTTACAAAATAGATTGACTGAAATGTAACTACAGAAAGAATGATCATGATTCATGTCAAAATTACTGTAGGTATCTTTGGTATTTTGGTGAGAGAATTCCTGTGGGATAGTGGTTAATTTGCTGCATTCCAACATATAGTAAGCGAGTTCAAACTCCAGTTGTGCTATTATGTTTACTTTCAGACTATGGGAAAGGTACTGATCTCCTTATTCTCTCAGCTATAGATTAAATAGTACCACTACTGTTCTTTCACAAGAATGGCTTTGGCATTTAAGAGCCCATGAAGGTTGATATACCATTAAACAAAGTAACTAAATCAAACCTTTAATACTTTCCTGTTATTCTCAGCTTTCAAATTTCAGAAGGTGTTTTCTGAAAGTCTGGCTAAATAGTCGACATCTAGACAATTGTAATCGGCATCATGTAAAATACAGAGTGATCATTTTTTTAGGGGAAAGTTGGGGGTTTACAGTGGATAAATTTTACTTTTTCTTCATCCAGTATAAACATTGTTAAATTATATTTCTGTTTTTTTTTTGTTTTTTTAAAAATTTTTCTTTTTACTTGTGTTGCAACTAGCTAAATTCCAGTATTTTGTTTATCTAGCCTGTGTAATAGAAAAAAGAAAAATCCCAGTTGAGTAGACAGTGAAATTTATATAGCCAAAAGAGTAAATGCAGAAGTATTCTTCAACCAATCTGCAGGCTTTTCACTTATGTAGTTAATTTACAAGAGTTAAATTAAATTAAAAAAATCCCTGTAAGCTTATATTTTGAGCCAAATTCTGCCAGTGCAATATTGGAATCAGAAGTTGTCTCAAATATCTATGTACTGTGTAAATAAGCAGTAATTTTCCAGACCTTTTGTTCATTTTTTTAATTTTTATTGTTATGGTAAGGGAAGCCACAAGCTCACATATTCTGGCAATGACACTAAACTACATTCAGTTGTGAGGCTCCAGTTCTGGGCTCTGAGCAGTGTGGAGTCACTTCTTCATTAACATTACTTCTAAGTCTGATCAAATTCTGGACAAAGCTGTTTGCATTCCATGTTAATGCCTTTGGGAAAGGCATGAATCTATCTCTTCTTCCTCCTAGTTATGGGTAAATAAGAAGGTAGATTGGCTTTTTAGACTTGGTATGGAAAATTCTAAATTCAAACCAGCTTAACTCTATTTAAAATTTGACCCTGTGTTGTATCCTGCACGTGGTAGAAGTTGTTGGGTAAATGCATACTTCCCAGTCTGCTCTGACCTAAAGCAGTAGTATCAGTTAGGATCCCATGTAAGGGTCAAAGAGATCTGTCTGAGATAATGTTTAAAATGATTTTGAATTTTATTAATACACTGGTTCTTAAAACATTCATAATGCAACTAAGTTTGATATGTTTAACTGTTTAAAATGTTTATGAAGATAGATTTTTATGAGAAATTGTTTTTAAACTGACTATAGCATAAAATAACTTAAGAATGGTTGTCGTTCTGTTAAACCAACCCACAGGTCACTTTTGCTTTCTAGAGCAAGCAAAGTCATACAATTTCTACTACAAAGTTGGGTATTGAGCATCTCACATGGTACTGATTTTACAGAGCTGGGTTAGCAGACCATTTTTAGTAAGTTCAATTTTCACTGTATGTCACTTACATCTTAGCATGTGCTAAACTAAACTTAGTAAATGATTATGACGGAAGGTGTTTTAAATTCTTTCATTTACCTACCTTTCCTATATATATATATATATATATATATATATCCTTTAAGATATTTTTCTACTTATCGGTATTTTCTTGTGAAATGTGAACTTACTCTTTGTGAATGTGTTGTGGTTTGATGGTTATCGTCATAGGAAATGGACACTTCGAAACGAGTTCAAATCATCAACCAGACTGTTTGCATTTCACATAGCACTAATACCCTTGGGAAAGGTATGAATCCAATTGTTCTCCTGTCAACTATGAGTAAATAGTAAGGTAGACTTGGTTCTTTAGCCTTGGTTAGACAATTGGCCTAGGAGAAAGAAAATTCTAAATTCAAACCTGTTAAACTCTGCTTGAAAACTGATTTTGTGTCTCATTTTGCTTATGCAGAGGGATTAGTAAATACATACACTTTGTTGCTATTATTTCCTGGCCTACTCAGAACAGAACATCAATGGTTGAATAGATATTTGAGCAAATTATTTGAATTAGAAATATTTTTAATCATGTAACTGTAAGTTAATTATCAGTATTGGATAGAAATAGTTTCAACTATATAACTATGAAAATTATTTGTACCAGATAGGAATACTTGGAACCATATAACTATATATACATTACTTATATTAAATTGGAATACTTGAAACCATATAACTGTATGACACAAACAAGTACTGTTAACAGTTAAGTGAAGCTATAAATGTTAACAAATAATTATCATTAATTACTTAAAACCATATAATTGCTTGAAAAAAAGAACAAAAACAAAATGGCTTAGACATTAAGTAACCCAACAAGGATTGACATGTTGTAAAATCAATCTAATTTACCACCATATATGTTCCATATAATTTTTCATTAATTAACTGATATTGTTCTTCACACACATCTTTTGCCGTGTACTTTACATATACATTATCATATGCTCAATATTCTTTTTCAACAATGTTTACCACTACTGGTCATCATATGGAATTGATATAAGAACACCACTACTACCTCATGACTTTCAATGTCATACTTATTTTATGGATCACTCCTTCAAAACTGGGTATTTATAATTACCTGCCCCCTCCCACACTTATCTACTTCATTTGCATCATGGGTGTACAGATTTTTGGCTTTATCATTTAACAATTATGGCTTCTACTTGGGTACAAGTATCAACCCTATTTTTCATGAGAAATTGACAAAATAAACAAGACAAAAAACTGCAGATTTCTCTGAATGGAGAATTTAGCTGTTTATCAGTTTTGTGTGTGTGTGTGTGTGTGTGTGTGTGTGTGTCAGTAGTCCGTGATTTGCACATAAACATGTAGAGAGGTATGTGTAAAACTGTTGCAGATAAATTATGATCACATTGTGTGGGTATGTTTGCACCATTAGTAAGTTCAAAAGATGAATGTAGTTTTTATAGGATTGTATATATTACATGTAAAAAAGACAATGTAATTGTGTTATATACATTTGTATAGAAAAGGAAATGTGTGTGCTGGATGTGACAGCAAACCGTATCTTTTGCTAAAGAAGTGTTCTATAAAATTGAGATTTAAGGAGTGTGGGGTCAGCTCTCTATTGTTATTACTGCCAGTTTTTTTTATGGCCTGGAGTGATAGTACCTGTTAAGGTCTCATCTATAAATCAAACAGATCTGTTTGAGGCAGTTTTTAAAATGATTTCAATCTTTTTTAATACACTGGCTTTTTAAACATTGATATTTCAACTCTATACAAGGGTCGTTTGATAAATAAGGGAATTTTTTTTTTTAAATGCAGAATAAATTTTTTTCTCTGAATTTTTTCCAAAAATGTAAACACTGCATTGTTTGGACTTAGTTTATAGCAAAAATTAATTTAATTTCCCCAAAATATTTATTTTGAGTGTATTCAAAATGGCTGCAAATCAGTGCTCTAAAACTTGAACAGAGGTCTATTACCAAATTTTGTGTAAAGAATGTGTTCAGAGAAGTATGTTGAAAAAACAAAAACCAAACAGTCCATGGAGTAGAAACACACCAAACTCTCTGGTAAAGAAAAAGTTTTGGATACAGTAGTCAGTAAAGAAGGTCATGCTGTCAGTGTTCTGGGACCTGAAAGGACCTATCTCTATTGATTTTCTTGAAAAAGGTGAAACTGTAAACTGCCAACTCCTAAGGCAAAATTTACCTTATTTATTTGATGACGCTCATTTGAAGTGTTCATCTGTTTAAAATTATTGTGAAGATAAATTTTTGTACCATATGTAATTGGAGGCAATAATTGTTAAACTGACTTCAACAAGGATTGACAACCAACCAAAGGAAGTATGTGAATAGAAGAATTATGTGAAAACATGTTTAAGAATTATTTACATTGGATTTATTGTAGTTCCAACAACATTAATCATTCAGCTAGAAACCAAGATTTCTAGGTTTTAGGTGGTTAACTCAAGTGACACAAATCTATTGAACATGTCTATAAAAGAAATAGTTTAAAAAAGTTAGATATTGACATTTATGATAGATAGTTTTGTAGAGAAAGAGTTGAAATTGGCTATTGAAACTTTGTTGTCAATTTTTTGCCAAATACACATTACTATATCTTTATCTACAGCCACAACAGTTATTGCAGTACTGATGCACACACAATTTGCTTCATCTTGTTTGACCTCTCGCTCCCTCCTTTTTCCTGTTTTTTCTACTTTTTCTTTTCTTCCCCTTGTCTGTCTGTCTTGCTACTTGGACAAACTGCCTTCTACAAGATCTGCAGAAGTTCACTGCCTACTCGGCTACTGGTTTGTCCATTTATTGATGCCAAAGCATTCGTACACTTAGAAACATAATACCAGAACCAATCAAAAGGCCCAGCTGAATGAAGGGGTGGAAAAGAATGGATGCTCTCTTCCTCTTTTGTAAGTTGTCTGTTTCTGGTTCAATTCTGGGTCTCTCTCTGACAGATGATACATGGCGTGAATTTTATCCTTTTTTGTCGTGGGTTAGCATGATGGCTGCTACAAATACATAGTTTCAGATGATTTAAGTTTACAGAAAGTGAAAGGACTTTGATTTGACATATTCTCATCAAAAAAAGGTTACAACCTGAAACAATAATGTTTTGTATCATGACTGACAATGGAACGCATGGTACTTCTAAAAACTTTAATAATCAGCTGTGAGTATTTCTATTCAAGTATTTATGAGCTAATCAGTTTTTATGGTTGTTATAAAGTGCCCGTGGAGTAATGGTTATCGTCGTAGGAAATGGACACGGCGATACGAGTTCAAATCCTGGATGAGACTGATTGCATTTCATATAGCACTAATACCCTTGGGAAAGGTATGAATCCAATTATTCTCCCTCCAGCTATGGGTAAATAGTAGGGCAGACTAGGTTCTTCAGCCTTGGTGAGGCGACTAGTCTAGGAGAAGGAAAACTCTGAATTCAAACCTGTTAAACTCAGATTTAAAAAATCGACCTTGTGTCATATCCTGCCAGAGTGGAGGGGTTAGGTAAATATCATAAAGTGGAAAAAATCCTGTGCTAATTGCAAGCAAAGATTATAGCTATATCTCTGTATCTGTTCTGGTTTTCTCAGCCTATCTGTATGTACTCCAATCTTTGGTCCCCTTATCTCTTCTGTATCTATTCTCTCAACCCATCTCTGTACTTATGGTTCCCTCTGTCAGTTCTCTAGTCGTATACCTTCTGTGTTTGTCTCTTATCCCTTCTAGTAGCAGACAGATTCTGTTCTTCATTCTCTGGTCCAGCAATTCTTCTGTATCAGTTCTCAGCCCATCTCTGTATCCCTGGTCCCATTTATTTGTCTGAGTTTCTTCTGTATCTGTCTCTTATCCCTTCTAGTAGCAGATTGACTGTCTATATCCAGGGGTGAACATTCCTATTTCCTTTCTTTTGGCCACCTACAGGCTGGATATAAACATACAGACAGATAACATGTCTCTAGGAGCCCTAAATGGTGAGACAATAAAAATTTTAAGTCATGGCCCACTTTTATCTGACCATCTGCATTTTATACTGGTAGGATTGAATTAGTGATTTCCATGTAAATATGTCTCGGCCCCTATATAGACACACACCTATGCACACAGATATATACCCATAGTTAACTCACAACCATACACATGTATATGCTTGCATGTACATACATACTCACATACATAGAGCTAAGTCTGTATATTAGCATCAATTGTGCCACACCATGTCTGAATTTGCATTGCAGTTGGTACATTTTTTATGAATTCTCTCACAAATGCATGCTTCACAGTCTTTTGTGACTGTGTTCAAGCATACTCAAATACACAAAATGCCTTTTCTTTGTTAGTCAATGGCATTTCTATACCTGAAAAGAAAAAACAAAACAGGATTTTTAGTTGTTTCTACACATGCTTAAAATTTGAGGTTTTTTGAATGAGAATTGGTCAAGTTATTAGATTACAAAATTATGTCAGTTTTTCTGAAACAGCCTCTCTCTCTCTCTTTCTCTCTCTCTCTCTCTCTATCTATCTATATATATATATATATACAGTCGCGGCGATAAGTTAAGGAATGGAACAACAACAAATATCTAAATGATTTTTACTTGAAAAAATTTGCATGTACGTTTATGAAATTTTTCTAAAAATATACTTGGAACATATATGTATTTATTACATATGAAGTTTTCTAAATTTTCTTTTTAATAGTTAACTAAAAAAAAAAAATATACATTTTTCCCTGGTCAAAAGTTAAGGAATGCATCATAAATCCTTGTTAGATCAATATATAAACTAAAGAAAAATTCAATATTTAGTGAATTTTCCTTTGCATTGGGTTACCTCATTGGACCTTTGACCACATGAGTCAATTAACTTCTTACAAAAGGTAGTAGTGATGCTTTCCCATTCTTCTTTCTGAAAACTCCATAAATCATCAATATTTTGAGGATTTCTGTTCTGAGCTTTCTCTCCTATGATTTTCCATACATTCTCTATAGGATTCATACCCAGGCTTTGTGGTGGCCACTTCATAACTGCTATTCCTTCCTCTTCAAGAAAACTTAACACAGTTTTAGCTTTGTGGCAAGGCACGTTGTCTTGCATAAAATTGAAGTTTCAACTATTCCTTTGCGTAAATGAGGAAGAGCATGCTGGCAAATAAGTTCTTTATAAACACTGGCATTAATATTACTGTAAAAATGAACAATGGGTCCTACTCTTTCTGAAGAAATCATACTTCACACTATTACGCTCCTCCTTCCAAATTTCAAAGTTTTTTTAACGCATTGAGGAGATAAGTGTTCCCCATTTTTACATCTTACAAACCTCTTGCCATCAGATCCAAACAAGTTGAATTTTGATTCATCAAAAAGTGAACCATATTCCATTGTTCCTCTGTCCACATGATATGCTCTGTGGCGAAGTCAAGACGAACCTTTTGATTTTTCTTTGAAATCAAAGGTTTGCAACATGAAATCTAAACCACTAATTTTTCCTTATTTAACCTATGAGAAACAGTTTTTCTAGAGATTGGGTTTCCTGTTTGCTCACAAAATGCACAAGAAATAGATGTTGCCGTATTGAAACAGTCTTTTAAAGATATTTTAACAATCATCCAATCTTCCTGTTTGGTAGTTATAGGAGGCCTGCCAGTTCTTGGTTTTGGTTCAAGTGTCTTGTCAGCCTTAAATCTACTGATTACATGGTAAACAATGCTTTTTGACCTTCATAAAATGCCTGCAATTTCAGAATATGTTTTGCCTTCTTCATGATTTGCTAAAATGATCTTTTTTTTCTTCTCAAATTAAACAATTATGTGCTTTCACCTCTATCTGGCTTAAAAATAGTTCCAATAATGTATGACATTTGAATATAAATCAAAATTAGTAATCAAGTTGTTTAAAAGTTACCTGAATTACTATAATTCAACAGTGTTCCTTAACTTTTGACCATGGCAAAATGTATATTTTTGTTTTTTTAGTTCACTATTAATTTACGGTAAAAATATTTTTAGAAAACTTTGTATGTAATAAATATATATATGTTCCAAGTATATTTTGTGAAAATTTCAGAAATGTTCATGCAAATTTTTTCAAGTAAAAATCATTTAAATATTTGCTGTTGTTCTGTTCCTTAACTTATGGCTGTTACTATATATATATATATATATATATATATATATATAAATTGTACTAATTTCCCTCCCATTTATGAAGATTGATTTAAAGGATGGTTTTGTAAAGTTTGTTTGGGTTTATGGCATATCTACCTTTGTAGGTTATTTAATGCCAAATCCATTTTTATACAAATGAACTGTTCTATTTTAAACAATTCAGTCTAGCATAAGTACACAGTTGAATTGTCAAAAACATTTCTATATCAAGCTATTCAATTTAGTCAAACAGTTCAGTTTTGTATAAGTATAGTTTTTGTCTGCACACACAGTTAAATGTCAAAATAGTTTTATTTCAAATAATTCAGTTTAACATAAGTACGCAGTTTAGTTCTATTTGACCCATTGGTAGGACCCTATCAAGTGCTACCACTTCGGGCCAGGGTCTTACCCCTCTTCAGAGGTGTAGTCTGTGTATTTTATAGCCCCAGCCAAATGGACAAGATTTTTCTAAAGATTAGCTTGATACAAATGTTTCCAGCATTTTTTGCACAAAATATCTTTGATTCATATAAATTCATAGCATCATTATTTACTTATCGAGTTATTTTCCCAAATTTTTATGTTAAATTATCATAAAACAAGAATTCTAACTTTGATTCTCCAATAAAAATAATTGATATCATGTAGTTTATGCAACTGCTAATGAGTAAAACAAGTAACGTTCTAAAGTTAACAGATTGAATATATTACATGTGAAAGAACTTTTGAATCTAGCACCATGGTTATTTGTTACATTAGATTTAAAACAAGGAGCTGGATATTGTCACAGTGGTCAACTTCTATGCATAGAAAAGATTGTTTTTTTTTCTTTCATCATTTAAATGATCCAATTTCTCACTGTTGTATTGGAGGTTTGACAGTTATCTTGTATTAATATCAACAACAATTATTCAAATTTATAGTCATAGATATATTCATTTTGGTTGCAGCGGACAACAGTTGAAACTTGGTAATAGTGGCAACATAAGATAAAGAAAGTTGAAATTTGAAAGTATCAAAATACAAAGGAAATATAAGAAAGAAGATTTAATAATACTATCAATCTGGTAATTATCACCTGCTTCAATGAAATAGAGGGAGAATCTCCATGGTATAAGGGCTAAAGTGCTGGACTATGGCCTTGAAGTAAGTGAGATTGTAGGGAATAGAAAAATAAAAAAAATTAAATCAAAAATAATTATCAAAAATATGCAGAAACTCCCAGAAGCCCCTGATAGGAATAGGGGTGACTCATGCACAAAGAAAGAATCTTGTTCTCTTTTAGCTGTAACCAGCAGAGTGACAACACCTAAAACTTTCTTGTTAGTGGTGGAAGGCACCATGCGTCCATCTCTAGATGACACATCGGCAAACTTTTCCACTAGTAGCAGCTGCATCTTTTACTAATGACCCATGACTAAAAACACTGAATAATGAACTCATCAGAATCACAATTAAGATACCATACAACGGACTTAATTACTACTGAAAACACTGGATTTACACATATCTCCCAAAAGCGTCTAACACATAGTTAACGCTTTAAATACCAAATTTGGACATATATACCCAAGAATGACTAACACATTTTAACACCTTGATTGGGAGATTCAACCATTTCATTTGTATTCAGGAAGAATTTCCTCACCTACTGAATGGTTGTTGAACCCAGAAATAAAGGCAAAATGTAAAAGATATCTTCGTCTCCTATCTTTTACTATCTTCTTTCTTATAAATCCTTTACAGCCTTCATATCCAAGAAGTTAAATCAGCAAGATAATGTGGGGTAAGAATAGAATAGCCCAGAGTGGAATCAGATAGTAAACAACATAAATTACCTTTGAAACCCTATAAGATCAAACTCCAGTCGTGCTATTATGTTCACTTTCAGACTGATACTTTTGGAAAAGATATGAACCTATTAATCTCCTAGCCCTTAGTTAAATAGTATCACTGCTGTTCTTCTATAAGGATGGCTTCAGCATTAAATAACCCTGGAAGGTTGATATACCACTAAACAAAAGAAACCAAACCAATCAATGGAATTGAAGAAAAACATAGAAAAAAGTAAAGAAAGGAAGAGAGAGAGAAAGAGAAAAAAAATGTCTAAAAGAGAGAAATGAAGAACTCTCAATTTGACAATTTACTTGAGTGAGTCCAAAGTTTTGCAAATATTTTGGTAATGTGAGGTACAATTTTTGAGCTCCATGTGGTTTTTCAGAGGTCATGAATGTGACAAATCACACTGGACTGTGAGATGCCAAGCTTGCTTGATAGTTTCTGAATGTTGCTCACTGGATTTTGCCGCCATGGCTTAGAGTACAGCCGCAAAATTCACAGTTTTAGGCTTACCTAAGCTTGCCTGACAAAGTTTATTGAACCATCTGGTTACTGTACTTTATTTTTTGCACAATAATTTTTTTGGTTGCTTCCATGGTGTTATGGCCCAATTTGAACTTATAAAGCATAAGTTACTGAATTAGTATTGGAATGGATTCTATTTAACCCATAGCTGAGCAGTAAAGGGGTTCATACCTTTCCCAAGGGTATTAGTCTGAAATTGAATGTGATAGCTTGACTGGAGTTTGAACTCTCTTACTGAGAGGTTGCAGTCCAGCTCTTTGGCCATCAAGCTATGGGGACACACCCTTCTGAATTAGACTATGCTTCATCTGTGAAGTTTTAAAATTGCACACTGAATGAAGTGATGCACAATGTGTCAACCCACCAATTATCATAATACTAACAACCACAGCAGCTATCTTCCATAGCTTGAACTACTTCAATCATGTGATATATGTACGACAAACAAGCATGTACCAAAATGTTTTGAAACTTTTGACAACTTTTTTAAGTTGATTTTTAAGCAGAAAATGATATGGTATTTCAAAATGGTAAGTAATTAATTCAGTTTAAAAACATTTCCATTACTTATTAAAGTGGGAACCTATGTGGTGTAGTGGCTAATGTGCTGGACTGCAATATTGCTGGATGCGAGTTTGAACTCCATTCGGGTTATTACATTCATTTTTGGACTAATACCTTTGGCAAAGGTATAAACCCCCTTATTACTCCAGCTCTGGATTAAAAAGTACTCCTATTTATATTCTAAAAGTATGGCTTTGGCATTAGATAATCCACAAAGGTTGATATGCCATTAAAAACAAAGGAACCAAAACAAACCTTATTCATTAACAGCAGTACACTTAGTGTAATGATTATCACTGCAGGAAATTAAATTGGTAATCCAAGTTCAAAACCTGAATGAGGCTGTTTGTGTTTCACTTGGTGCTAATGCCCTTGAGAGAGGCACGATTCCTTCTCTTCTCTCCCTTAAATAAATAGTAGAGCAAACTAGGTTCTTTAGCCTTGGTAAGGCAACTAATCTCAGAGAAGGAAAACTTTCAAACCAGTCTTACCCTGCTTAAAAGTTGACCTTGTTTTGCATCCTGCCTGTGGTGGGAGTTGTTGGATAAATGCATATTTATTCATTAGAAGATGAAAATAAACTGAACATTAAATTCACTTGAGATCTAATTACCCTTATTTATTTATTAGGAAGCAAGTCATGAATAATGAATAATAAAATAAGTCACACAAAATGATGTTACAAGCATATGTTTTTTAAGGAGGTATTTTTTAGATTTGATAAAGTTTTCTTTGTAAAATTCTGAATGAAAGTAAGAAAAAGAAAACTTAAAAAAGTTATTTATCATGAGTTGTGTTAGTTTGAATTATTTTAATTTCAATTAATTCAATCCTGGTTTCCAATATATATATATATATATGTTTATATTCTATAAAATTTAATGCATTATGTTATATAAGTGGTCTGTAACATAGCTACATTTTTGTGGTTTTAAAATGTAAATAAACAAATAAAAGATAAGATGCAAAATATTTTTTCACTTGACAGTTGAATATTCTGGCTTCATAAAATATACCTTAAATTGACTAGATTCAATTAGATTAAGTGAATAATTTTTTCCTAGCTATGCAGAGGAAAATATGGAATAACCCAATTTTCAAGAAACATTATGGAATTCATTGACAAAAGAATTAGGATTAATACTTAATTGCCCTTTCTTGAGCTTTTAGAACAGCCTTAATTCTTTCAGGCTTGGATTTTACTAATTTAAAGCAGTATTCTTTATCAAAGTAGTTCAAACTTTTTTGATTGAGAGTTAATACATCATCTTTGGTGGATAGATCTTTCTCATGGACCATTTAAAAAAAATAAATTCCACCATAAATTTTCATATGGATTTATGTCTGGACTGTTTATGAGCTATGTCATTGATTTTTATGTTTTGATTGACTCCAATTACAATCCATTTGTTTTTCATTTGTTTTGTTGCATATTTCAAAGCATATTGCTATTCTGATGCATTTGATGTCTTTTGTGATTTACCAGTATATTTTCCTTTTTTAATAACCCCATTCCTTTTTATATTTGTGCCAAATATTTAACACGGCTGACTGTGAACAATCAATATCTTTGGTTACATTCTACTATAGATTGCTTTCTCGAATAAGAGTTTTTATTTTTTCCAGTGTTTTAATTGACTGTTATTTTGTTGGAACCATGGTTCCTTTCAATTACCATATTTGATGACATATAAGATGCATGGGTGTATAATATGCACCCCAATTTCAGCAGAGCAAATCAAGAAAAGATTTTAGTGAAACAAAGTACTAATATTAAACATGATGAAATTAATATAATATTATCAATGATAACACTTTTAATCTGCATAATAGCCTTTTAAATAATTACTATGAGTTACTCTAAAGTCGTAGCTAATTTTGGTTGACTATTGCAAATTTTAAACCTACATATAGCACATAAGATGCAGGGAATTTTAAAAGATATTTTCATTAAAAAAAGTGTGCCTTATATGCTGTCAAATATGGTAGGTATGCCTAATCAGTTGTTGAGGTCTGCTAGAACTATCTTTCAACTGCAGACTGATTTGCATATTTAGGTTTCTGTTGGTATTTGTTTTAGGTATTCAAATTACAAGAACATTGGATAATTTTTTTCCCCTCAATATTGGGTTATTCCATTCCCTGCCTGGTTTTAGAAAAAATATTCCATTAATTCAAATAATTCATTGCCCAGTTGGCTGGGGCTGTATAATACACTGACTACACCTCTGCAGAGAGGTAAGACTACCCCACCCAACAAGTGTCCAGGATATGACTTTAAACAATCCAGTAATGCTGGAGCTTTGGGAAATGTGAAGTGCCCCTTCATTGCCATTGTACCCAGGTTCACTCTGGCCTGAATTGGTAGCACCTGATAAGGTCCTATCAATGGTTCAAATAGAACTAAAATGTGTACTTATGCTAAACTGAATTGTTTGAAATAGAACTGTTTTTGACATTGAAACTGTACTTCTGTTAACTGAATTGTTTGAATTAGAACTTTGCTTAAACTAAATAGCTTGAAATAGAAATGTTTTTGACGAACTGTGTACTCATGCTAAACTGAATTATTTGAAAAAGAACTGAATATTTTTATAAAAATGGATTTGGCGTTAAATAACCTACAAAGGTTGATATGCCATAAACCCTATGACCAACTAACCAATCAAATAATTTAATGTAATTTAAGGGATAGTTTATGAAGCCGGGATGTTCCACTATTAAATAAAAGTTGTTTTGCATCTTATATGTTATTAGTTTATTTACTGCTAAATAAAAGCGTTAGGAAATTTTATATAACCTACCTATGAACATTAATGAGTATGTTCCATTCCTCATAAATACACTGGGCACTATTGTGAGAGGGTGAAAATATACTAAGTAGTCACCACTAGCAGTGGTTACCTTCCCTGGCCAGTATTGGATTTTGTTAATGTTATAAAGATTTCCATTTCATTTCCAATCCTGGGTTTGGTTATTTCTCATTCAGTAACCTTAAGTTACAACAGGAAACATCCTCTAAGTATACTAATTCCATAAATTTTGCCAGGGGGTAGTATTCAGTTAAATAATATAAAATCCATCAAACACAATTTTATACAATAATGTAATGATACAAACTGATTTTCCTGCCTTGAAGTGATGAAAATTAAATAATCCATTTCAAATCAAGACTATTTTCCACCTTCAAAATGGGGATAAAATTTGCAAACTAATTTTCTGAGGGATGAAAGTCAAGGTACCACAGTATAATAGTCCCAAAAACCTGCATAAGTTTGTTGATAAGTGGGATATTTTAATAACTTTCCTCTTTCATTCTTTCTTTACAGCATGAAGAAGTCTACTGTAGCGTCTTAAACAGTCTCATACATCCTCTTGGTACACCAGACACAATATTTGGTTTGCGGCCTGGCGACTTGACAGATTATCTCAGAACAGTAAGTTTCTATACTTTTATAAATATTATATCTTGTTTATTTTATTGGTAGAAATCAAATCAGGAGGGAGAAACCTAGACTTTTTAATTTTCAGTTCCCTTCTATTCCACCAATGTAACAGTGGCAATGATTTTGATGTAGGGATACAATAGAGGATTGGCATGTTTGTAAAGGGTCTTATAAGGTGTCACATGACAGTCACAGAAATCTCTTCTCTAATATTTTTTGTCTCTCTTCATTGAACCATAGAGATGTTGTTTCCAACCCTGCTAGGGAGTGGTAAAGCCACATAAGTGATATTACCCATGCTTATTAAATAAGCATTTTTCTCTTTTGTACTCCTATATACTGCTTGTTCATGAAATATGTGCATAGTTCTAGCTGTTGGGATACATTTGGATATTCTTTTCTTGTAATGTCATCAACATCTATGTTATGCATATAAAAGATTAAATATCTTGTATGAGTAATTGAGTGTTTATCTTTCCTTCTATTTTATTCAGTGTTAATATACCACAGGTATACTTTTGCTAATATTGGACCTTGTAGAGTGGGGACGTGACTAAAATAAAATTTCTTCCTTACCACCAAGAATTCCAATATTGATATGAGGTTTATGGTGTCTGCCATTATTTTTTCTTGGGGAATCTCAACATTGTCATATTTCAGAAAAATCCCATTGCTTTGGTAGAACAAGTTAAGGAAAACCATCTGCATATCATTCAATAAACAATAAACCTATTTTCTTCAGGTTTAATCCATTATACTGAATAAAGCTTAAGGACAAATGTATATCCTTTGAATTTCTCTATTTTGCAGATTATATGTTAAAGGCAATCAGTCATTTAATCCAGCTTAATTAACTTGTTTTGAATCTTTGTGCAAGTAAACCAGCTTGAGCTGTCATCTTCAGACAATGACTTCCTAAAAGAGAATGATATAATTTTTTCCTGGGTAGAATAAGTTAATTAGAACAGGAAAGAAAAGGCTGATATAATGGAGGACACAGGACAATATGGCAAAGATTGGCAACAGCTGTTAGAATATCTGGTCATAAAGGATAGCTCTTCCACTGTATTTCTTCACAATTATTCATAGAAGGATTATTTTGTTGTATATTAATTTTGTGATCATATTTGCCCCAAAAGTTTTTTTTCCCAGTTCTTGCTATTTTTTTGCTTGCTTTTTTGTGATAAGCAAAAGTTATCAATATGAGTCATATTATTTCCCATAATATTACCGCATTATGCTGCTGTAAAATACACAATGTTCTGTATCATAATGATGTAATTTTTGTATGTTTGCATGTTACCATAACAGCAAAAATAGCACATAATAATAATGGTTTGGTTTCTTTGTTTAATGGCATATCAGTCTTCATGGGTTATTCAATGCCAAAATCATCCTTGTAAAAGAATGCCAGTGGTAATATTTTACTCATGGCTGGGGGAGAATAAAGGAGTTCATATCTTTCCTTTGGGTATTAGTACAAAAGTGAATGTAATAGTATGACTAGTGTTTAAACTCACTAAATTATCTCAGTCTAGCATTAAATTATCTCGCTACACCATGGGATCCCCTTATAATATTATTTTTGTTTGTATAATATTGTTAAAATATTCTCAAATGAGAGTATAAAGCAATTTTCATAATAATAATAATAATAATAATAATAATAATATAAAAATCTGTTTTCTCATTTTGCCAATTTTTTATAATTTATCAAGGGAGATAATTGTTTAATGCTAATTACAGAGTACTTTCCCTTATATTTTATTTCCTAACACTTTTTCTTCTTGGGTAGGATATGTTATTAGTTGCTTATGTTGTAAAAGTATTGAACATGGCCATTATTTCCTTCAAACAGGTGAATTTATATATTTTTTATTTATATAAGGTCTGAATATAAAAACATACAAATCAAAATTTTCATGTATTCATACTCAAGTTATACAAAAGTGAACAAAAATGTTTAGTAAGTTCTAGAATTTTCTCTAGCATCTACTCAGAACTGAATCTACCTGTAATATTCTTGAAAGTGAGTACATTTGGAAATTGAATTACCCAGGTAACAAAAGTAAAGTGGGTCGAGAAAAATAGGTCTTTTTCATTTACTTTAGGCACAAACAACTGGGAAATAACACTTTCTACACAGGAATAAAAAAAAAAGTAACAATTTTGTTACATAACATGATATAACATTTATAAATAGGATGTGACTAGATATTAAGCTTAATGACAGCTGAATATGACCAGTCCATTGGCATAATGATTAGGGTGTTTGCCAATTTTACTGGAGACCAAAGTTCAATCTCAGGTCAAGTCATACCAAAGACTAAAAAAATGGTACTTGATACCTCCTTGCTTTAGACTCAGCATTATAAGATATGGATCAAGAGTTGGTGGAACAATCCAGGGAAAGGAATAGTGCTGTGCCCTCCTCTACACCTTGGGGTAGTAGCTATTTGAAAGGGAGCCTTCAGGTCATCCTCAACTACGGTCTGCCAACAACAACATAGAATATTACATTATATCTGCATATACTAATGTGTGTGTGTGCATGTATATATATATATATATATATATATATATAAAATAAAAGATGAACAAAAGTGATAAGACAAATAGGAATATTTTTTGTGCAATTTCTTGATTGTTCTCTACTAGTTTTGACCTAAGGTCATTCTAAGGAAAATTTTTTGTGAAGAGAAAAAAATTGAAGCAAATATGATTCATTTGCTATTAATGATCACAACTTATTAAGGTAGGCTTTTTAATTAGTTCCTACTTTTAATCAAGTTTCTCAGGTAAAAATGTAATTCAATTTATTAATTATTTTTTGCTAATGCTCTTGCATGTGAGTACATATAAAAGAATTTTCCTCGAGTATTGTACTTACTCCAGTATTATAACTGCATTAAATTCCATCCTTATTGCATGTCTATTCATGGCTTTGTGTCAAACTATGCTGAACTCTTTGTAAAAGAAGCTCTTTGCAAAATTATATATGAATAAAAAATGTCTGCCTGGACAACAAAATCTTGATGGCTATTCTGACCAGAACAGACTGCTGTGTCTGTATGTCCAAATGTCATTGCTAAAAAGATGTGAACAATCTAAATATCTCTTTGCAGGTACTATGGGGACTAATAAATTAATAAAGATAAAATAATTAATAAAATATGAAAATAAAATAAAACAAAAATATTCCATCCTTCCACTTCAATCAAAGTTTAACTCAGCCTCTCTCAGTGCCTGCCAGCCCTTGGGACATGTGTTTGCATGCCTCTTGAAAAAAGTAGTCCATATTATATAACTTTTATAATATCATTTCATGGGTTAAATTAAAAAAAAAAACATTTTAAGAGAAGCATATAAATGGTAATCATTATCTAAAGCACACACTGATGATAAGAATACAAAATAAAACCAAAATACTGATCATAATAATAGCATCACAACCCAAATACTCACACCAGACACAAACCAATAAAAATCTACACCAGAACAAACAGTTACATGTTCAGTTAGCTGTATAGGAATTGCAAAAAATAATGACTGTCACTACTCTACTAAGTACTAAGATGTACACAAAAAATCCAAACATGAAATACATACATTAGCATGCATGCGTACATTCTACTCTGGTAGCTCTGCAATGTAGGGATTAATAAATTAATAAAATTTAAATAAAAAATGAAATAATTAAATAAAATAAAACAAAAATTTCCCATAATCCCATTTTGAACATATAGAATAACAATAAGACATACCTCCGTAAAGCATCCAGCTGGCAGACAAAAATAAAGCAGGTCGTAGCTCAGTGCAGTCCTTCTTACAATGTTAAACTGAAGCTGGTTTATAAAATGAAATACCTTCACTCACTTACCAGCAGCCAATCACAGCCCATGCAATGGACTCGCCCACATGTGCACAATGGGATGCTCCAAGGCACCATAAATAGCTCCTATTCCTCAGTCGCGGCAATTGAGCTTTCTGTCTTCATGTTTGATTGCTCTTAGCTTACACGACTAATTACTCTCGGCTATTGCAACTAATTGCCCTACGTAACCTGATAAATCCTACATGGCTCTGCTAGCAGGATCTATGACACCTGATGATTGGGAATGCTTCTTCATTGAAGTGGGCATATCCATTGACTCTGCCAAAACTTATGTGACAAAGTTTGCAGACGAGAAGCTGACAATCAAGAGACTTCAAATGCTGGATCGCTCTATGCTGAAGGAGCTAGGAGTCACACTAATGGGGGAAGCCATGTGCATCCTTAAGCAGGCTAAGGAGGCCACTGCTCAGTCAACTCGCATCCAGGCACTGGCAGCCAAGCCCCCCAATCTCAATATTGAGATGACCCCACAACAATTTAGAAAATTCCGAATTGACTGGGATGTCTTCACCAAGATGACAAATATACCTAGCTCCCAGTTCAATATCCACCTATATAATTGTGCTGACGAGGCTGTGCAAAACGCCATAATCAACACCCATCCCAACTTCTTCACCACTGATCCAGATAAGCTTCTTGATATGGTAGAAGCATTGGTCACCTAGAAATCAAATCCTATTGTCCATCGCCTTGCTTTTGCCTCCATGTCTCAGGACGAGGGTGAGCCAACACAGAACTATCTTGTCCACCTTAGAGCCATAGCTGTTGACTGTAGCTTCTCTTGCCCCTCGTGTGAGCATGATCTGTCTGATATATACATTAAGAACCAGATCATCCGAGGGGTAGCAAATGACGCCCTCCAGGCTGACCTATTGGCCAAAGCTGGAACCCTTAAAACCCTCGAACAAAGTGTCTGAATCAGCATTGTGGGACCAAACTTCAATGGCTGGTGCTTCTTACACAACCTCTGCCTGGCTATCAACATACTGCAGACAGAAGGGCATGCCACAGGCCGACAAAGGGGATGCCCGTACCAATGCTTATCCCAATTATGAGGCTAAACTGAATCGCCAGATCTGTAGGGGCTGTGGCAGCCACTTGCATGGCACCCTGGGGACCAGGTCTCGCCAGCTAAAATGCCCAGCATGGGGACAGGCCATATAGTAATTGTGGAAAGCCTAACCACCTATCGAGGGTATGCCGGGCAAAGAAAGTGGCACAAGTAGTTAGGAATGGCCCGGAGGCTAATGAGGCTGCCATGGACACACTCATCGCTCATATTACCTTTAACCAGACGATGGCTACATACATGGCTAAGGACACAAGCCAAATAATGGAGATAGAGGCATACATCGTTCCATTCTCGCTAAAGCCAGATCCCAGGCAAGCTAGGGACATCCCCAGGAATTGCAGCACTAAGATGGCGATCTTCCCCGACAGTGGAGCTACCATATGCCTCAGAGGACTTAAGCATCTCCAAAATATGGGACTGTCTACAAACAATCTCATCCCATCTAGGAAAGTCGTTCAAGCTGTGGAAGGCATTTCACTCATGTGTCAAGGCTGGCCTATCATGGAATTCAATGTCCAGGGTAAGACAACCAAGCAAGCCTTTACATATGCAAAAAAATCCAAAGGCTGTATTTCAGCAAAGCAGTTTGCATTGACATAGGGATACTGCCCAAAGACTTCCCAAACCCGGTAGCCACAACGTCACCCCAAGCAGATATGGCAATGCAATATCTACCATCAGCAAGCATTCGCCTGAAATTGGATATTAGCTCCAAACATAACAAAGTCAAGGATCAGCTACCAATGCGTCCCAAAAAACTGCCTTTTTCCCCAACAACAAAACATTCCTATGCTCAAGGAATGGCTCTTAGAGCACATCACCTATACATCTTTCAGGAAGAACAGGGAATTCCCACCAATGTTTGGCCCTGCTGCTCATATCCACCTGAAAGAAGGAGCAGTCCCCAAAGCATAACTCAATCGCTGTGCCATTCCACTTCAAAGAACCAGTTAGACAGGCCCTTTGGGAAGACGTGAAAAGGGTTATCATAACCCCAGTACCCATCAGCATACCCACAGATTCGTGTAGCACTATGGTAATTACTGCCAAAAAAATGGCAAGCTACAAAGAACAATAGATTACCAACACTTAAATTCACAGTGCAAATGGGAGACCCACCACATGGGGTCACTGTTCCAGCTAGCACTACAGGTGCCACCTAATCAAAAGAAAACAGTATTGGGTGCTGGTGACAGGTACCATTCTGTTCCTTTAGACAAGGAATCCCAGCCACTTACTATCTTCATTACGTAATGGGGAAGATTCATGTACCTAAGGATGCCACAAGGCTATCTTGCATCTGGCGATGCCTACACCCGAAGGTACGATGAGGTAATAAAAGATGTTCCTTGCAAAGCAAAGATTGTGGATGACACCCTACTCTACGACTCTAACATCGAAGGGGCCTTCTTTCACACCTTCGATTTTCTCCTTCATTGCGCAAAAAACGTAATTGTGCTCAACAGAGAAAAATTCCAATTTTGCCAAGACACGGTACAGTTTGGCGACAGATATGTACCTATTGAGGGCGAGACAGCAGCAATTGTGTGGGCATTGGAGAAGTGTTGGATATTTGTAATGGGTTGTCTGAACCTTATAGTGTTTACAGATGATGAACCATTAAAGGGACTATTCGGAGATAGGGACCTCAGCAAAATCCCAAACGCCCGATTATTCAGACTAAAAGAAAAAACCCTCTGGTACAGATTTGCCATCCAACACTGCCCTGGGAAGTGGCACAAACCCTCCAATGCTGTTTCTCGCAACCCTCCGGCCATCTTGCAGGCACTCCTAAATGGATTCCCGACTGAACCCTCCCAATTAGACATCATAGAGTCTGACGACATGGATGACTGGGTCAAATCGACAACTCTATTATCATCATTCGGGAGAAGTGACAATGTAGCATTCATCTCACCAGACGCTATCCATGCAGCTGGACGCAGTGACCTGCAATGCAAAAAATTAATAGACACTATACAAAACGGATTCGAAAAGACATGCAGCCTCACTGCACCTGAGATCTGCGAGTACTGGAAGGTGAGGCACCGCGTCAGCGTGGACAATGAGTTAGTGCTCTTGGACCACAGGATTGTCATCCCCACTTCCCAGCATGCAAATGTACTACGTAGTTTACATTCCACACACCAAGGTGAAGTCAGCATGAAGGTCCGTGCCAATGAATCCGTTTATTGGCCAGGGATGAACGCCTCAATCCGTAACACCAGAGCAAGTTGCATGTTTTGCACAAAAATTGCCCCTAGTCAAATAAAAGAGCCAATCAACCTAACACAATCTCCTGATTGGCCATTTCAGCAGATTGTCATGGATCTCTTCTATGTCGGGAACCCTGGGTACTTAGCATGTGCTGATAGATTAACAGGCTGGCTGATCCTATATCACCTCAGCCATTGACAAGCCAATGCGTCAAGGCTTATCTCGATCTGCTGAGACATTTTTCAAAGCTATGGTGCCCCTGAAGAACTCAGCAGTGATGGTGGACCACTCTTCACATCCCTCCCATTCACACAGTTCTTACAAGACTAATTGCCCTACACAACCTGACAAATCCTACTGAACAAAGTTTAATTTTCAGCACTAAAAAGGAAAACTGAGCCTCTTTCAGTGTATGTCAGCTAATAGGACACACGTGTTTGTAAACCTTTTGAAATGAGCAGTCCATACTATGTAACTTTTATAGTATTAGTATTCATAGGTTAAATGATTTCAAGAAAGCCCATAGTACAACAAGTTTATCTGATAAATTATTGTCTCATTGAAAATTATTACACCTTTTTAAAAAAAAAAATTTTATTGGTCAGTGATGTCAAAGTTTACTAATTGCTTTTGTTATTAACAATCACCATTTATAATAATGCTTTTATTTTTCTTTTTTTCATTTCAGGCTTTTGATATTAATCAAGAAAACCATGAAGTGTTCATTAAAGAACAGAACAACAAGGTATTTGATTAATTAGATATGAATTATATTGAAAGAAAATGAATAAAAATATTCGTCTAAATATTTATAATTTTTTCATAAATATAATTTAGCACAATACCAAAAGAATTTTGAGTATGGGTTGGTCTTAATTTTATGTATCTATACAGTATTATTACATATTGAAAAAAAAAAAGATATATATATATATATATATATATATATATATATATAATATTTTATGAATCTATAATAATAATTGTTTCTCCTTTATAGTCAAACAGATTTGTGTTTAGTACATAATGTTGATATTCATACTTATTGGACCTATATACCTGTCAACTTTGGAAAGTTAAAAAAATTTTTTTCTGAAAAAAAAGAGGCTTAAAAAAAATTGTTCTTCATTGTATAAGTTGGGCTTTTACTTAGAGGTGACTTTCTAACAGCTGATAATCATTGAGAAGCTATGTTGTTACAAGATGTAACTAATTGTAGAGAATTTAAATTTCCAAACTTCAAAAGAAAAAAATAACAAATTATTTGTCTTACTAAAATAAGTATTTCCATTTAATCAAACATTACAAATTAAGGTTTATAGGTAGATTTTCAAGCTAGAAATGAACAATAATTATATATTATTGCTTAGTTTAGACTAATAATTTGGTCAAAAAGAAAAATGCTGAAATCAATAAATCTCTTAAGTCACTGAAATAAAGAATATCCTGTATATGGCACCAATCTGCATCTGATGGTGAGGCTCAAGTTCTGGAGCTCTGGAGGGTGTGGAATACTCCTTCATTGCTATTACTCTCAGGTCCACTTTGACCTAGAGTAGTAGTATCTGTTATTTCCATCTATTGGTCAAATAAATATGGATCAGCTACCAATGCGTCCCAAAAAACTGCCTTTTCCCCCAACAACAAAACATTCCTATGCTCAAGGAATGGCTCTTAGAGCACATCACCAATACATCTTTCAGGAAGAACAGGGAATTCCCACCAATGTTTGGCCCTGCTGCTCATATCCACCTGAAAGAAGGAGCAGTCCCCAAAGCATAACTCAATCGCTGTGCCATTCCACTTCAAAGAACCAGTTAGACAGGCCCTTTGGGAAGACGTGAAAAGGGTTATCATAACCCCAGTACCCATCAGCATACCCACAGATTCGTGTAGCACTATGGTAATTACAGCCAAAAAAAATGGCAAGCCACGAAAAACAATAGATTACCAACACTTAAATTCACAGTGTAAATGGGAGACCCACCACATGGGGTCACTGTTCCAGCTAGCACTACAGGTGCCACCTAATCAAAAGAAAACAGTATTGGATGCTGTTGACAGGTACCATTCTGTTCCTTTAGACAATGAACCCCAGCCACTCACTATCTTCATTACGGAATGGGGAAGATTCATGTACCTAAGGATGCCACAAGGCTATCTTGCATCTGGCAATGCCTACACCTGAAGGTACGATGAGGTAATAAAAGATGTTCCTTGCAAAGTAAAGATCGTGGACGACACCCTACTCTACGACTCTAACATCGAAGGGGCCTTCTTTCACACCTTTGATTTTCTCCTTTTTTTTGATAAGAATGCTTAAACATTGGAAATATAGTTGTAATAATTATTAAATGTTTAGAAATGAATCAAATTTTGGCATTAAATAACCCATGAGAAATTGATATGCTGTTAAAAAAATAAACCATACCAGTGTATTGAAAGAAAGATATTTCTCAACTCTCTTTTTCTTAGAACATAATGTTCATCAGCTATTATAAAATGTATAAATAAATCTCATTTCTGTGATTGGAATTTATCCTTTATAGTAACAATAACCATTTGCAACCATTCTGTGTAAATTTTTAATCAACAATAAAGATTTTAAAATAGATATTATTTAGAAAAATGAAGTTAGATAAAGGATATTTTAACATTTGTGTGTTAGTCTTGTGATCTTAGTTTTGATCACTTGTTTTCTGCTAAGTATATTTAAATATTATAATTTTCATCTGAAAAGAAAATGTATAAAAAAAACCCAACATTTCTTTGAATATTTATTATTAATTCTTTTTTTCAGCTGAAATTTAGCATAGTGCCAATAAAAGATGTAGTCTCTCTGGTGAATCATTCTGACAACATGAAATATGTATTCATTTTTATCTATTTATTGTGGTTTGTGAAGCTCACAGTGGAATTAAATTAGTAAGTAGAGTTAAAATTTTGGTTGATGCTGTTTGCATTCATTTTGCACTAATACTCCCAAGAAAAACATGAATATAATGTTTATCATCTCTCTGACCCCATGAAAGAGGATTTAAGAGGCAAACATGAGGCAAACATGCCAATGATGAGGAAGTGAAAACTGCTGTGAGAAGGTGGCTCAAAGAACAGTTGACAAAATTTTATGAGGCAGAGATACATGCTCTCATTTGAAGGAGGGAGATTGATAATGAGAGAAACAGTGACTATGTAGAGAAGTAGAGATATGCTCCACAGAGAACTAGATTTATGTTGATGTATGATACATGACTTTGAAAGCTATTTTTAAGTGTTACAGACTAGGCATATATATATATATATATATATATATAATCAAAATACACTTTTAAGTATTAATGTTAGTCTGGTGATTTTATTTTTCATAAGTTTATCAGTCTGTAAAATAACTTTCATCTTTTTATCCTAAGATTAATACTCACTCACAACAATGGACTATTAAATTTTTCACAGGGGAAGGCAAGAGAGAGGTGGGGGTATAATATGTACCTTTTTACTCTTTTGGCATGTCTTTGAGCTTTATATTTTGTAAAGTTTTCTAGCTGAACTTTGATCAGTATTAAATGATTGATCGTTAAAATTTATTATATTCTCTATATCTGTTTACATTCTATATGTACCATGTAAATCTTTGGTATTTCACTTATACTCAAAGAGCTTTCTACAACATAAAAAAACATGAAAGATCTATTTCAAACAATAGATCCTAAATAACATAATCAACTTCCTGGAAAAATCAGCCTCCAATCAAGGATATAGGTCCATAAACCTCTCCTGCAAAAATATACTCACATTCACTCTTCAAACCATCAACAGAAACATTAACTTTGGCAGATAAGTACTGAACCTTTACAACCATACCCAATTAGCAAAGGAATAAAATAAAATTATCTTTGACATAAAATAACCCTAGAGTTGACTTACCATGAAATCCAACCAATCTACTCCATCTCTCTCTCTCTCTCTCTCTCTCTCTATATATATATATATATAGTATAACAGAAATTAAACTGTATATCCCAACCAATAGTTTCACACTTTCCCAATTATCAGGTAATATTACATTCTGAAGAATTGTAAGTATTATGGAGAAGTGGTACAATGAAAGCACAGAATATAAAATGGGATTGTTCTATGTTACAGAATATCTAAGAACATTTGACTTAACAAGCATATATCTAAAAAAAACTCTAATGTTGGTTATATTAGACTAAAATGCATATATATATATATATATATATATATACTTTCTTATAATATACTAAAAAACTTAGATTACTTTATCTAAAAAGAAATCCTGTAATATGAATCAATTGCTTGTCATATGTACTCAAATTTTTGTTTGATCTTTTTGTTGAGAATTCAAAGCCTTTCAGCATTTCCAATCCTCCTTATAGCTACATAGACCTGGTCCAGTGAGAAGTCACTTTTTAGGTAGATGCTAGTTTGGTGCAGAGTTTGTTCCCATACTTTACTTGCAGTCATTCTAAAATAGACTCAAGCTGGAATATGTCTCTGTTGCACACCAAATGGAAATGCTTTATCAGTGGAAACAATAAGGAATACATGGGACAGACACTCTTTTACATAGAGAAAGAGATTCTGCCAAAAAATCACTTTGTGCCAGATCTCTAAGTTAGTTAAAATCTTTTCCAAGGATTGATTTCTGAGTCTTGTTGAAATCATTCCAAAAACAGCAGGACCTTAGCTGTACAGACAGATGGACAGTTATAAAAATGTAAAAAAAAAGTCAGTAAAGTTGGCAAACTTTGTTGAGGGGGACACGAAGGCTCCCTTTTCAATAGCTACTACACTGAAGTGTAGGGAAGGGTGCTACTCCATTCCCTGGATTGCTCAACTTTACCTTTCATCCTCACCTTATAGTGCTGAGTCCTAAGCAAGGTGGCATCAAGTACCATTTTTTGAGTTTTTGGTATGACTTGACTTGGGATTGAACCCCGGTCTACCTGACCATTGGCAAACACTCTACTCATCAGGCCAATAATGAGTTTTCTGTTAATTAATAAATCTGTTTTGTTCAACTTTGTTTTTCTTATTGCAGTCACATAAGGAGAAACAATCAAAAGATTAAGTTTAAAGTTTGAAATTTAGCATTTGGAAAAGCCATTGGTAACAATGGTAGCTTAGAAATTACACTCTGAAGAATATCTAAAATGATCCTAGAGGAAGACCTAGAAATATCAACCATTGCTACCTGGTCTATAGTCATTTGTTATATAATAATACTGTTGAGACATTTTCTTTCTATCTCTAAAACAAACTCCTTTTAGTTTAAAAACTTATTGGATCTAAAGCAGAAGTCTCAAACCTGTATCCTGCAGGCCACTTGCAACCCTTCACCTATCTTGAAAAATTTTCTGTTTGCCTTTTGATGCTGACTGTAAAGAAATACTATAATATCTGCATCTAGAACTCCTTGATCTTCAGTGTTCAGAAGATTTGAAGTCCAAATTTCTTGCTTGCCACATCCTTGATTTCCATAAGAACCTTGTGCTTCCCTTTGAATGATGATGCAACCTTATCACCTCAACCCAGCAAGTAGTTAGCACTTTTGTCACTACATACCGCTGTGAACATTTGTTTTCCAAAATGAAATATGCCAAAATGCTCTGTTTACAACTGGCAAATCATTACTTGTCTTATGTTAACTTATTCCTTTAACCATGGTATTTGATATTTTTGTGATTGCAAACAACATCAGATGTCTCATTAATAAATTATGATTGCTACCTTGAGTTGAGAACTTAGCTGTTTTTAAGGTCATAGCCTTGAACCTTCTTGAGTTAAACTTTGTAGTCCTTTGCTGAAAAGGTTGGGGACCCCTGGTCTAAAGACTAAGTGAAGGTCTCATGAACTCATTTATATAGTGTCAACAAAAAAGATAGTTTAAAATTTTATTTAAAAAAGACTCTGTTTAAGACATTAAACACTTAGAATACTGTTTTTGGTGGTAGGGAGAAAAGTGTAATTTTAGATAATGTCAGGTATGATGGTGATTGTATTGGCTTATTGTAAATGAACATGGTTAATTATTAAAGAACTGTCTCTCTCTCTCGGCCTGTTCATGTCTGTGTATTCCAGCCTTTGTATATAACATTTTAATTTACATTCTTGGTGAATCATCCTTTCTTTACTTTCTTTTTATCTGCTGTAACTTTGTTGTCTGTGTGAATTTATTGATTTGAATAAAAAAAACCCACACATTTATTAAGGTGCATCAAAAGTATTTTCATTTTCTAATCAACTGAGGGTTCATGAAACCCTTTTTGAAGACCCTTATGTGTTTTTCTAAGTTTATGTAATTCTTTAATGTATCCTGTCTTTCAGTGATCCTTATTCTTCTGAAAGTCATTGAAGCTAATGCAATTCTGTAATGTATATATTCACCCACCCATCTACATGAGCTGGTTGTGACACAAAGTCAATTTTTAAGAGAAGTTTAATAGGTTGGAATTCAGATTTCTTTCTCTTAGACTGCTTGCCTTACCAAGACTAAAGAATCCAGTCTGCCCTACTATTTTACTCATACCTGAAGGGAGAATTGTTAGATTCATACCTTTCCTAAGAGTATTAGTGCTATGTGAGGATTTTAACTCGTATTTGCTATGTCTATTTCCTACAATGATATCCATTACATTATCAACATAAAATGCCCTAGCTTATGCTGTCTTTCAATGGTCCTAGTTCTATTGAAGCTTATATAATGTTCTACATAATGGTAGATTTTGATGATCCAGGCTTTTCTGAAAATTTTAGCATGTTGATAATTGGCTACTTTGCTGCCTTGTGTTTTAATGCTACATTGTGTGTGTGTGTGAAGGCCTCCTCCTGAAGGGATTAGATAAATATTGACTTATTTTAAAGCACAAGGTAGAGAAGTAATATGTTAATTTTCATGAGTTACACCCCTTAGATGCTCTCTTGGTAGGAAGAGACAATCTTTCTCAGAAGTTCAAAAGTTTTTACATAGTTATCACCATTGTAGATATGGGAAATTTAATGACACCCCCCCCATATGGGTCATAAGAGAGAATAAGCAATGCGGTAAGACATTCAAATAAGTGTAAAAGAGTTGCTAAAGCACATTCCTTTAGCGGTCAATTGTCTTTAAGAGAACAAAGTTAGAATTATAATATACTTATCTGTGGTTGGTGAATGTCCTGTTGTCTTTCTGTATATTTTTTGGTTGTGTTTAAGACTGTTTTAAGAGGGCTGTGGACTTTAGGTTTTGTAGGGCTCAAAATTGTCTTGCCCAGTTGACTGCAATTCTGAAGACCCCCTCCCCATGAGTGTCCTGGTATGACACTAAACAGTCTGATGGTGAGGTTCCAGTGATGCTGGACTTTTAGGGAATGTGAAGTATTCCTTCATTGCTATCGGTCCGAGATCCACTCTGTGGTAGCATCTTGTTGGTCGACTTATATACATAAGTGGCCCAATATTGGTAATGCCTTAAGGGGCTTTTTTACTGGGGCACAATCAGAAAAAGATGGCAGCAATAAAGCATGTACATTGTCACACATGAGTCTTGGAGTTATTTCTACTAAACATGGTCTCAGAAGGACAAACTTGATGATAATCTGAGTGAGTACTACTTTGTTTAAAACATCAAAAGATGATGTCAATCAACCCACCCCAAAGTTTTGACTGGACAGTAAGAAATTTGCATAAAGCCTTTAACGAGTGGCTTGAAGAAGTGAATCTTTTTCTTTTTGAATTTCAGAAATTTGAAGGGGAGGGTAGAGATAGTGCCACTAAAGCTGCAAATGTTGAAAAGAAAAAAAGAAGTTTGTTTATTTACCTTTTTGGAAAAAAGGATCAACAAATATACAAAACCCTAACAATTAAAAATGCAAAAGGAGAAACGATTGAAAATGATGACGAAAAAAAACTTGAAATGGTTATCGAAGCATTCAAGGACAACTACAAACCTATGAAAACATTGACTGTAGACAGAGTGGAATTCCTACGGAAAGAACAAAGTAAAGATGAAAGCTTTGAGGACTATTTGTTGAATTTGAAATCGAGTTCTAAAGATTGTGAATGGAATAACGTCACTGAGAACGATATGATAAAATTACAAATAATAAAAGGAATACACAATAAAAAACGCGTGAAATTCTCCTGAGGGAACCAGATTTTACCCTGACACAGTGTATTGACTGATGCAGAGCTGCAGAACAAAGGAAGAAAAAAACAATATGATTGCATTTATTGTCAGAGAAGCCATGTAAAAGGAACAAGAAACTGTCCAGCTTATGGTCAGGAATGTTTTAGATGCAAAAGAAAAAAACATTTCGCCATATCAAGAATTTGCAAAGATAAATACAGCGAGCAAAAAGTTAACGAATGTTTTCATGTTGTAGGGGAGACAATTCATAAAGTTCATGCGAATTTAAAATTAAACGGGAAGCCCATTAAATTCATGATAGATTCTGGAACAACTGTAAATGTAATTCCTGCAACATTCGTTAAGGACAACAAAATGGAGCACTTACTAAAAAAAAGGTAAGAAACTTGATATTTCAGTATACAGAGGGAAAAAGGTCAGAACTGAAGGAACAATGAGGGTAGAACTTATCAACCCTGTCAACAGAAGAAAAGTGACAGCCTCAGTCATGGTTGTGAATGAGAAGGTACAACCTATTTTAAGCTGTAGTCTTTGCCAAAAGCTAAATTTAATACAGTTCAACCTAGATCAGTTTGACTCGACAGTTTCAGCTGTAGAATGCGATGACCTCAAAGAACAAGCCCTGAAAGACATCAGAAATCTAGACATTGATGATTCCATCAAAGGGATTTTACTAGAATTCCCAGATGTTTTTGAAGAGAGAGTTGGTGAATTTGAAGGCGAACTAACACTTCAAACAGAGCCAGGCACAGTTCCTATACAACAACCCATAAGAGGTGTCCCATTTGCACTGGAAAAACAATTTAAACAAGAACTAGAAAAAATGACGAGGGACAATATAATTGAGAAACTGGAAGGACCTAGCTCATGGCTCAACAGCTATGTGATTGAAAGAAAACGCAGCAGAAAACTTTGGATATGTTTAGACTCCAAACCATTAAACAAGGCACTGATCAACAACTACCACTGCCAGGCACCAAGCTTGGAATCCATCACACACAGGTTTGCAAGTAAAAACGCAATAAAATTTAGTAAATTGGACGTAAGAAGTGGATACTGGCATTGCAAGTTGAACGACAAGGCAAGAGAACTGACCGCCTTCGGAATGCCTCAGGGCAATTATCGATGCAAAAGATTACCCATGGGTATCACACCAGCCAGCAAGGCATTCCAAACAAAAATGATCGAACAATTCCAAGGGATAAACGGGGTTTGCATTATTCAAGATGACTGTCTGGTTGAAGGATTTGGAAACAACTCAGACCAAGCCATCAATAACCACAACCAGAACTTGCGAGCATATTTGCAGAGATGCAGAGAAAGAAACATAAAAATTAACCTCGACAAATACAAATTCCTCACAGAGGAAGTCATTTACATGAGTCATGCTTGAAGCCTGATGAAGAAAAAATACAGGCAATCATTGAGTTCCCAGCACTTCGCAACTTGCATAATCTAAGACGCTTCATAGGAATGGTTAAATACCTCTCGAAATTTGATCACTCACTGATGACAAAATGTGAACCTCTAAACAGGCTAACGTGGAAGGACCAGATTTTCCAATGGGTAGAGGTACAACAAAGAGCATTCGAAGACATAAAGAAAGCTATAACAAACACACCTATCTTGGCTTACTATGACTTAGAAAAGCCAGTCACGATACAGACTGACATGTCTGATGTAGGTGTGGGAGCTGTCCTCCTACAGAATGGAAAACCAGTATCATACGCATCAACGGTGTGAAACGACTATGAAAAGAACTACGCACCAATTGAAAAAGAGATGAGAGCCGTTGTGTTTGGACTACACAAATTTAGTGACTATTGCTACGGAAGACATGTAACAATAGAGTCGGACCACAAACCATTAGAAGCAATCAGCAACAAGCCTCTAAGCGAAGTACCAAAAAGACTGTTAAGAATGGTGCTTTCAATACAAAAGTTTGACTACAAAATAACATACAAAAAGAGCAGTGACATAATCATTGCTGATGCTCTTTTGCGAGCCCCAGTAGAGGATGACAATTTCCAGTTTAATTTCAGTGAAGTGAATCTATTAGAATTTCTTGCTGTAAGTGAACAGACCAGAGACAGGCTAGTCAGTGCCACCAAAGAAGATAAGGATCTACAGAAGCTCATAAAACTAATTAAACAAGGCTTCCCAATGCAATATAAAGTCCTTGAACCTCAGTTGAAGCACCTGTATAAATTCAGAAACTACCTGTCAACAAAGGATAATCTAATATTTTATAAAGACAGAGTACCTGCCTTAATGAGAAATGACATGAAGAAGAAGGCACACACAAGCCATTTAGCAGTTGAAAGTAACATGAGACGCGCCCTAGACACAATCTTCTGGCCAGGAATGAGGCACGAACTACAGGAATGTTATATCAACTGTAAACAGTGTAGCAGATATTCTGCAAGAAATAGCAAAGAGACACTAATCACAAGACCAGTGCTGGAATACCCATTCCAACGTAATGGCCTCGATACCATGACACTGGATGGAAAGAAATACCTAGTCTGTGTGGATTATTTCTCCAATTACACCTTGGTTGATCGACTCCACGGAACTTCATCATGTTGCACAATCAAGCTGATAAAGAAACACTTCATGAGATATGGCATCCCAGAAGAAGTTGTAAGTGATGGGGGCCCTGAATTTGATAACAAAATGATGAGAGAATTGGCCCATAAATATGGATTTAGATGGAATCCCTGCTCACCAGAGATGCCAAACTCCAATGGAATGGCAGAATCAGCTGTAAAACAAATAAAAGGCATCATAAAAAAATGTAATAATGAAAACAGCGATCCTTGTCTGGCCATACTAGAATTCACCAACACACCATCAAAATCCATAGGAATGTCCTCAGCACAGAGATTCTTTGGAAGACAATTGAGAAGTGTACTGCCTACGATGAAGAAATTTCTATCCCCATTTAATGTGGAAGAAACAAAAACTAAAATACAAAAGGCAAAACAACATCAAAAGAAATACTATGACAAAAATGCCCATGACCTGATAGAATTAAGAGAAGGTGACCAGGTGTCTGTGCAGCCATATGGCAAGAGCCAATATTGGAAAAGGGCAGTTGTCATAGAAAAGTTTGAATACCGACGATACCGTCTGAAGAGAGTCACCGCAGACAAGACACCCAACCGATATGGTGAATGGCAACTCGCATAAAATGAACACTTCAGACTTTTGTATGTATGGGGGATGTTGGTCGACTTATATACATAAGCGGCCCAATATTGGTAATGCCTTAAGGGGCTTTTTTACTGGGGCACAATCAGAAAAAGATGACAGCAATAAAGCATGTACGTTGTCACACATGAGTTTTGGAGTTATTTCTACTAAACACACCTGATAGGGTCCTATCTATGGGTTAAATAGAACTAAGCTGCATGCTAATGCTAAACTGAATTGTTTGGATTAGAACTGTTTGGCTCAACTAAATAGCTTCAAATAGAAATGTTCTTGACATTTAAACTGTGTACTTACATTTAAACTGCATACTTACGCTCAACTGAGTTGTTTAATAAAGAACTGTTTTGACATTGAGCTGTGTGTAAACAAAATCTGTACTTGTACTAAACTGAATTGGCTGAATTAGAACTGTTTGAATAAACTGAATAGCTTGAAATAGAAATGTTTTTGACAATTAAACTGTGTACTCATGCTAAACTGTATTGTTTTAGATAGAACTGACTATTTGCATAAAAATAGATTTGGCGTTAAATAACCTACAAAGGTTGATATGCCATAAAACCCAACCAACCAAACAACAATCAAAATTGTCTTCTGGGTTCTGTTTTTAGTGTCGGGTGGTCTGCTAACACACCTTTTCTGGTTGTGTTTAAGACTGTTTTAAGAGAGCTGTGAATGTTTGGTTTCATAGGGTTCAAAATTGTCTTCTGGGATCTGTTTGTAGGGTTGAGTGGTCTGCTAACACCCTTTATTACCAGGCTCTCTTTTGCTACGTTTCGACTCGTGGAGACCCTAGTTGCTTCCGTCCCTCCTCTCACCATGCTCAAGTTACGTGCTCAAGTCCCTTCTGTCCTACCTTCTCCCTCTATCCTTGGCCTCTCCACATCCGTCTAGAGGATAACTTGTAATTTTCTTATATTCTCCTGACACACAGAAAAACATGCAATGCAGTCCTCATTGCATGTTCATTACATCAGTATATGACATAAATCAATTCTTTTATTAACAATTATTACAGCAGGTTAAGTGATCAATGCAAAAAAAAACAAAAACAAAGGAAGCCTTGTTACCCTCAATATGTTAGTGCAACCATGATAATTAGTGGTTACTTGACTATTAATTCTTATAGATTTAGTTAAGTAATTGTGTTAGACTACAACTCAGGTAAAATTCCTTGGCGGGTTGGGTTTTCCAGTGGATTGTTTGTAATCAGTGTTTTATAAAGGGACAACCCTAACAGGTACTACCGCTCCAGATCAGAGTGGACCTGGGAGTATGATAATTAAGGAATGACTCCACACTTCCCAAGTCCCACAAATGAGATTTCATCACTTAATTCAGTTTAAAGTCTTAACCAGGACTGGTGGCCTAAAATTTGGCTAGTAGTGGATGTAGTTTAAAGTCATACCCATGATTAGATTGCCTTAAGTTTGGCTAATAGTGGTTGTAGTTTAATGTTATAACCACTGATTTTTAATTCAGAGCTGTCTGCGGCTGCAGCATCAATAGCAAATATGTTTTGCAAATTGGTATCCATTTGTGATGTGTTAAAGGCTTCTCTGCTGTCAGGCAGTCCATCCCTAGCATCCAATACCTGCCTGACGTAATTCTCAGGACAATGTGTATATTCAGTGAGTAGAGTATTGTAATTTATCAGAGTATTTGGAGGTGGTCTTTTGGTAATATATTTTTGTTTGTTGAATAAAAAATTATTGCAGTTTCCAAAGGGAGCAACTCCTGTTGGTGTTAGCTATGTTTTGTCCCTCATACAATCAATAATTTTTAAGTTGTCCATATGTTCAAATAAGTCTACACCAATCAAACCTGATATTTTTTTATTTTATTATGTCTTCTAAATGCAAATTTTGAATAATGTCGCTTTAGATTCTTTTTCATAGATCTTAAATGTGGGAATTGGTTAGGAATATTGTATTATTTATCAACTAGTACGGGGTGGGTTGTTTTCTTTTTAACACCAAAACCAATTTTTAATTCCACTAATTGGAAGTTTTTAGTGGAACAGCTTCTATAGGTGTTCAATGGTAATCTTACCTCCTTTATTTGTCCTTTGCTTGGTTTCAAATAGTAGGTGATGTTGCTAGAGAAGTAAGATCGTTGACTTCCTGTGTCAAGTATGCAATTTACAGTGATTCTTCTAGCCCCATTGGAGAATGTAATTTGTACTATAGGCAATATGTACATTTCATCATTATTCTGGTTTATTCCTAAACTAGTATAAAGTAAAGTGGTTTTAGGTTTGTCACAAAGTGTTGAAATGTGATGTTTAGAATTACACTTTAAACAGACCAAGCGTAACCCATTCTTTCTTCCTGGGCAATTCTCATTTTTATATTTCCTGCTGGTGTATTTACTGTATAAATTTAATTTCTCACATCATTTTTTGCAAGAGCTCAATTTATGTGAATTCATGTCACATAAGATACAATATGGCTTCTGAAAATAAGTTGTAAAATTTTGTATTGCTGATTTCTCAGTGTCTTCTTTACCTTAATATGAGTTCTTGTATTTATTATCTCTTCTATTAGGGAATTGTTCAGTCTCTTCTTGAGGAAATCTTGACAGTAATAGTGTTCTGATTGTTTCACTGTAGCTTTTGAAAATGTCATTCAAAGTGGGGTAATTTTGTGCCATTTTATGTATGATCTCCCTTTTAAGTTGAGAAGGCAATTTATTTCCCACATTGGGTTCTTCAAAATAATCAAGGTCATATGATCCTATTGTAATATACTGACTTAGCTGGATGAACTTAGTAGATTCAATGTGGTTGAACATCAACAAAAAAGATTCCCAATAAAGACAATCAACAAAGTGGTTTCACAGGAAAGAGAAAATAAAGGAGAATGGCGAAGAATATAATTTATTGCCTATGGATAGAGTGACAGATATTTCCATTCACAGATAAGATCAACAAATTACTGGAAAAAGTATGTAAGTTCCAATAACCAGCCATAAACAGAAAATATTTGAGGTGAAGATGATGTTCATATTTCCACATGAGACTTGAAAAGACAATATAAAGTCTGTAATTTTGGACTGATGGCAAATATCTGCTGGTTGCTCAAGCGAAGGAGAGAGATCTGCTAGTCGCTCAAGCGAAGGGGAGAGACCTGCTGGTCACTCAAGCAGACCTGTCAGCTCCCCCGTGTGTGTTCTCTGACTGTCGCACTACTTCACAAAAAGGGTCCCCACCACAGAAGAAAGATATGTGTGAACTCTCTCTGACTGTATTCCTACTTCACACAAATGTCGCCGTTGAAGAATAAAAATATAAATTATATTTTTATATATGTACAAGTTTTTCATTGCTTGTCCAGCAGTGCAATATGCATCCCTTTGAGTTCTGCAAGGTCAGCTCTAATTTCAACTCAAAATTGTCTTCTGGGTTCTGTTTTTAGAGTTGGGTGGTCTGTTAACACACCTTTTCTGGTTGTGTTTAAGACTGTTTTAAGAGGGCTGTGGATGTTTGGTTTCGTAGGGCTCAAAATTATCTTCTGGGATCTGTTTGTAGAATTAAGTGGTCTGCTGACACCATCTTTTACCAGGTTCTCTTTAACTACGTCTCACCTCGTGGAGACCCGAGTCACTTCTGTCCCTATCTTACCAGGTCCAAGTTACATGCTCAAGTCCCTTCTGTCTTGTCTCCTCTCTCTACCCTTGACCTCTCCACATCCGGGTACACAGCTGTCTAGAGGATAACTTGTAATTTCCTTACATAGAAGAGAAGACAACTTACCCTGTGAAGCAGCGAACATGTTTATGCCTGACTTGTAGAAAGAGAGGTATGCCTGAGAGAGAGAGAGAAAAAAACATGGCTGCCTTAACACCTCCATTCAAAATAAAAAGTGGTCTTGAGAAAGGAGAATTTGTGAGAGTTGTGTATGCAAATTGTTTTTGAAGTGAGTGTACTGGCCATTCATAAAAACACCATGAGTGGAGAAAGGCACAATATATATGAAAGATGCAATTGAGTGAACACGTAACTTTTCTTGGCAGAGATGCAATAAGGTGAAGGTGTTATTTTTGTTAGCAATCACTAGAATCTGTTTCAACCAGTTGGGAGAATGAAAAAACAACCATATGGTGAACTAATAAATTCTTTCTCTTGACGTACTTCTTGTTGAAGTTTTTTATTTGCAGTTTCATTAATAGTAGAGCAATAAGATCTTCAAAATGGCTTCTAAGTTTATTTTCCTATCAGCTTTAAACACAGTCAAATATACTTAGAAGAAAGATTTGTCTGTTGGGAACTTGCTACTGGACTGGAATTACCTTGATCATCACCCACTGTACTTTTATCTTAGGAAGGAAAAGCTAGGAAGGCCATATTGGAATTGGATATTGCTACCTTGAATGTCGAAGATGGCATGGAAAAGTTATATTAGAAATTTGACACATTTTCCTTGGAGCCAGTCGGCCTTTATGACATATATGTCTTTTGAGAGTTATGGAAAACATATTCTGCGTCATAAGACAACTTCCTCATCATGTTGTGAAAGTAAAGGACCACAAGATAATTTTTTAGAACCAGTACTTGCCTACTGGGCATTAAAGAGTGTTAATCTCACTTTGGAGAATGAAAGGCTGGTCAAGGTCACTATTAGAGAACAGTCTGCCACGTCCAGGCAGCTAAAAAAAAATTATGCACCAATAATATTCCAATACTTTGTCTTTCAACACTCCTCCCGTCATAGTGAAGAGCATAATAGATGTTGCATACGACAAAAAACCCAGGCAAACTCTAGTGAGATATTTTACTGTTGCCCTTGTTTTTCTGGTCACCAGGGTGGTAACAATCATGGCAAGAGGGGCTATAACAAAGTTACAGTATATCCTGGCTCTTTTCATAGTATCTTCCTTAATAGAAGTGGTGTCTGAGTCTACAACATCAGTAATGATACTGACTTCAATGATACATAGTTGAGTCGCTGTGTATAGTGATTTAAGTTTGTTTCCATCACCAAACTTATCAGTCCTCTTTCTCTCTTAAACTTTTCTAGTTTGTTTTTCTGATATGGCTTCCAGAAAGCACTCATTCCATTTAGTTCCCCAAACAGTCCCAGAAACACCACTATCCAGGAGAGCTAAACCAAGTGTTTCATCCAGAAAGGTGTAACCCGTGGCCCCATTTTTGTTGACTCATCAGCACAGTGTTGGCTATTGATATGTAGTTTTCCTTTTTGGCATCTTTCTGCTTATTTCTGGTACTCTAGGTGTAGGGACAGTTGTAAGCTCAGTAAAACTTGTATCCTCAAGTGAAACATTTGATAGTCTTGCCTTTAGTTCCTAGTGGGTTTAAGTTTTTGTCAGTGGTGTATGTTAGGTTTTTGTTATGTCATATGTTGGATTGTTTGGGGGGAACCTATTAATATGTATCAGCTAAATTGCTAACAAATATTTATAAACTTGCTGATGAGTAGCAGCAGTAGATTGGCCAATCAGAGATGACTAAAGCATATCTGAGCAACAACAAATACCAGTACATATTCCTGCCTTGTTACTTAGAAGGTGTACTTTTTGTATCACACAAGATGGCTACCAGAATTCCAACAGGTTATGGGCCCAGGGCTGCAAAACTTTTTTTTTGATGACAATCGAAGTATGAGTTGTAGGAAGTAAAGTTCCTAGGTTATCTTAGAATTCCGCTTTTACACCAAATTATACATCAACAGATCAAAGTGATGATATGAACTTCGTAGAAAAGAATGCTACCATCTTTGCTGAGCTCATTCAGTATTTGGGCAATAAAAGTTTGTCATAAGTAATAAGAGATGCAGGAGACAATAGAAGAAAAGCCTTAACAATATTAAGGGAACATTATTTGTCAAAAGGAAAGCCGAAAGTTATCTCCCTTGATATAGATCTAACATCTTTGAGAATAGTGGAATCAGAGTCTATTACAGACTATATAATAAGGGCAGAGAATATTTTTAATGTTCTGAAAGAAGTTGGGGAAGTTATAAGAGATGGAATTTTTATTGCCATGGTTCTATAAGGATTACCTCTGAATTTTAGATCTTTTACAATGGTCATAACCCAGAAGAAGAAAACCTAGACTTTTTCTGAAATTAAGGTATGTTTAAGAAGTTACCCCTCAGATGAATCTAACAATATATTACAAATGAAGACCAAATTTAAAAAGATTAACGCAAGGAATAAACTTGGGGTAAGTACCCATTCTTGCTATGATTATAAATCAATAAATTGTAACAATGACCAGAAAACTCAGCATAGTAGAGAAGACAATAAAATTCCCCCCTTAGGGAAGACAAATATTATTTGTTATATTTGTAAGAAAAAAGGCTACAAAGCTTTTCAGTGTAGAAACCGAAGGCAAAAAGAACTTTGTCAGAATATAAAAACCTATTCTAAAGGCCAAACCTATTTCTTTGCTTTAGGATATGACATTGTTTTGGGCAAGAGTATTTTATTGGTCGACTATAGTGCTACTGAACATGTAATAACAGATAAGTCAAAATTTATTAATTTTGACCAAAATTTTGAACCAGGGAACCATTTTGTTGAATTAGCTGACGGGATCCGAATGAATAACATAGTGCTGAAAAGAGATAATGCCTGCATTCATCTACGCAATAGCAAAGGTCATGTGTAGATGTATTTTAAAAAATGTTTTATATATACCAACTTTTAAACAAAATATATTTTCAGTACAAGCAGCAATAAAAAATGGTGTGCCCATTAGTTTTGAGTATGACAACTGCCCTTATGGAGCAGTTTTGAGTATGATCATTTACCCTTATGGAGCAGTTTTCAACACAGAAAAGACGTTTGTATTATCTGAAAAATATTGTTTCTGCCCGAAATGCCACTTATGACTTACATACTTGGCATAAAATCTTAGGTCACTGTAATGAAACTGATATTAAAAAGTTACCTGACTTAGTGAAAGGAAGGAAGATAAAACCAACACCAGATTATGTTCTTATCTGTGATACATGCATTGAAAGGAAGATGTCCAATGACAGAAATAAGACTTTGGATTGCAAAGCAACAAAAATCCTTGCACTTGTACTCAGTAATTTAGCCAACCCCATTCAACTCTTAGCAAAAGATGGTTATAAGTATGTACTTAATTTTATTGATGACTATTCTGGTATTACAATGTTATATTTCTAACTGACATCACTCCTTATGGCCATGTAAAATGTTTACAGACTGACAACAGAACTGAGTTCACTTCTGAACCTTTTCAACGGTTACTTGTTCTTAATAGAATCAAACACGAGCAGTCAGCTCTTTATTCTTCACATCAAAATGGAACTGCTGAACGGTTGTGGCAAACTTTATTTTCTATAGCAAGGTGTCTCCTTATTGAGTCAAAATTGCCCCAAATTTTGTGAGCTTATGCATTGATGGCTTCAGTGTATATTAGAAACCGTTCTTATAATAAAAACACAAGAAAAACCCCATATGAAAGTTTTACTGGTTCAAAACCAAACTTAGATAAAATGCATATTTTTGGCCTGACGTTTTTGTTTTGTACAAAAACGAAAGTAGATCTTTGCTATGAAAAAGGCATCTTTGTCGGCTATGGTCCAGCTTACTTGATTTATTTTCCGGAAACAATGGCTATTAAAAGAGTTAGTTGTGTAAAATTCACTGACTCTTATGATAATAACCCACTATTGAAACGGGATAAAAATACCAAATTACCGGACTTCATAACCACCACATATGATGTACAGCCAAAAGCCAACCTAAACATCAGAAAGGAGGGGCAAATAAGACATTATCCAATCTGACAGAGAAGAAAACCTGTTTTTTTGTAATCAAAAACTTTGAATTTAGTGGAGTTGATTACTGTTGTATAATGCTTATGATCCCCACTAACTATACTGAGGCTGTTAACTCTGTCTACTTGGAGAGCTGGATTTTGGCAATGCAAAGGGAATTTGATTCCTTTATAGAAAATAATACTTTTGAATGGCAGAAGGTTTCAAGAAATAAAGAATATTGTCAGTAGTATGTGGTTTTTTACTATAAAAAGTAAAAGTGACAGAAATCATGAGAATAAAGCTCATTTCATGGCCAAAGGCTACTCGTAAATATACGGCAAAGATTATAGAGAAACTTTTACCTCGATGACAAATATGGCTTCCATAAGGTTACTATTGCAAATAGCAGTCCAGTATGACTTATTAATTCATCATATCGATGTTAAGAGTGCATATTTAAATGACTCCTTCAACTATGAAATAGTTGTTGAGCCACCAGGAGGCTTTAAAGGTAAGAATGGGAATTATGTTTGGAAACTTAAAAAAATCCTAATATGGGTTAAAACAGAGCAGTTGAACTTGGAATAAAACATGCCATACTTATTTAACTACACAAAATTTCATGCAGTTACCTGTGAACCCCTGCATGTACATTCAAAATGTCCACAATCAAATATCCATAATTTTATTGTGGGTAGATGATGTATTAATAGTTTCAAAAACTGAGGCAGACCTAATGTGAATTAGGACAAGACTGAACTCTAGATTCAAAATGACTCATCTAGGGAAATTATCCTAGTTTTTAGGAATACAATTTGAAATCGAAAATAGTACTATTAAAATGAATCAATCTAGATATTTTGAGAAGATATCAAAGTTCGGCATGGCAGATTCCAAACCATGCTCAACTCCATGTGGAATGGATATAAAGAAAACAAGTGATGAAGTTGATTTGATAGATAGCAAATCTTACAGGGAAATTATTGGCAGTCTGATATATACAATGGTTGCAACAAGACCAAACATCTGTTATACAGTGACTAGGTTGTCTCAAAACCTAACAAAACCAAATTCTTTCCATTAATGAAAGCAAAGCTCATCTTATGTCATTTAAAAAGCACAATCAATCAGTCAATACTATTTAAGAAATACCAAAAATCCTTAAAATTAGAAGGATTTTATGATACAGATGGGACTAATTTAAGTGACAGTATTAAAAATTATGATGGAACTAGAGTCACTTAAACACCCAACAACTATTCATGGGGATAATCTGTCCAGTATTGTCTATCAAAGATCAAAACATTGATATAAAATTTCAGTTTATACATAATGAAATAAATAAAGGGTCCATTCTTTTAGCATACATTGAGACAAAGAAAAATGTATCTAACGTGTTTATGAAGCCAATGACAGGAATAAAATTAAACACTTTCAGAAAGTTTATAGTAGGCAATTGAGTCTTAACTTAGCAAATCAGACATTATTAACCCAGTCAACTAGGGCAGAAAAATAAATCTACTGCATCTCAGCAGAGGGGACCCCCCACCCACCAAACGAGTGTCTCAGATATGACGAAAAACTAGCCAATTAAACCTAACCAAAAAAAAAAAACTAAATCGCTAATCATGATTTTATGTCAGTTAAACAAAAAATTGTATTAATACTTATAATTGAAAAAATATTCACATTTTTTGATTTAATATGTATTTCTTTTAAAAGTGGAAGATTCCATTTCAAACCCCTAAACAGGTGGGTGTGTTGGATTGTTTGGGGGGACTTATCAGTATGTATCAGCTGTCTACAAATTACTAACAAATATTTATAAACTTGCCTACCAGTAGCAGCAGTAGATTAGCCAACAAGAGATGACTAAAGCATATATGAGCAATGACAAATACCAGTGTGTATTCTCATCTTGTTACTTAGAAGGCATACTTTTTGTATTGCACAGCTGAAAGCAAGATGGCTACCTGAATTTCAATACCATAAGTGCCAGAAATACGCAAAAAGTAAAGCTCAAATCAACTTGTGTTTAGTAGGAATTCCAACCTGCCTTCTCTTCTAGATGACAAACTTTCTGCATTAGAAGGTGTTTCCACCAGTGAAGTTATTGCAGGTAACTTAAACACCATGCATGTTGCTTGGAAGTAAGTCCTCAGAACAACTAAGATGTGCACATTGTCACCAAGTTAGAACAAGCTTAGCACAACCCTACAAAAATGGAGATGTTGCTCTTTATAAAAGAAATCTGTGTAATAGATGGCTTGGCCTAGGAACTGTCATAGGGTGGGAACATAAGCAGGTGCTTGTCAAACATAGTAGCACATATGTAAGAGTACATCTATCTTGTTTAGTGCCCTACCCTGAGACATATTGAGAATTGCAAAATGGAACCTGACACCTCACAGAAAAAGCCTGATGAATCTCCAAAAGTACCAATTCCTGAAGATAATGAAAGGGAATGAAGATTTAGAAACCTAAACAACAATGTCGATAGATCACCTTGACAAAATTCCACTCCAAAAGAAATTGAGATTCTTAAACCAGGATTAGTCATTAAATGCAAACTTGTCAGTGACACAGATTCAGAATGGAGAAAACTGAATGTCATAAGTATGACAGGCAAAGCAACAAGCAAGGATAAGAATTTGATGAATAGGGCTATGAAACAGGGTGAACCTTTTTGGCTGGACTTTGAACAGTGGCAAAGAAGTGAGGTTCACCAAACCAAACATGGACACTCTTCATCGGATGGGGAAAATACAATGATTTCCTCCTCTGATGATGATCTGGAAGGGACAAGAAAAAAGGAACTCCAAAGTTGGGTTGAAAATAAAGTGTACATCCAAGTATCTAGGTCAGCCAAAATTTCTGTAAGATTAATTTTTACTAATAAAAGTTCCAATGGCAAATAAACCTGTAAAACTAGGCTTGTTGCAAGAGGCTTTTAGGACAGTGAAGCTTGTAACATAAGGAATGATTCTCTGATATGAAAGTTTACGCATAGCATTGGCAATAATGGCAGGTAACCTTTGAATGTGTAAGTCAATAGACGGAAAGACAGCTTTCCTGCCAAATAAATAGTTAGACCAGTTAGTATATCTGGGTTCTTCTAGAGAGCCAATGTACCTCTAGGTCATATTTGGAAACTCTCAAAATGTGTATATGACTTGACTGATACTTCTAGATTTGTGTACTTAACACTCAGGGAGAAATAAGGTCAGGAACAGTAGCTTTTAAATATGATTACATGATATTTTGGAAACAATTGCAGGTTATAATTGTAGCTTGTGTTAATGATTTTTGCTTTGCAGGGTCAGAGATCTTTAAGACCAGAGTTATCAACAGGCTTTGTTATGTATTTGCAGTTAAATATGAAGAAGCTGCTGAGTTCTGATATATAGGATTAGACATAAAAAAGGAATTGTGAGAATATTAAACTTGGACAGAATGAATATGTAAAAAAAATTGAAATATGCAATATCCTCAATAGAAAATACTGAAATCAGGCAAATTATTATCCAACTGAACTAGCTGGCCTCTCAAACCAGACTTGATCTGTTATGATGTTAGTGCATTAAGCTCCATATTAAAACAAGAAAATGTAGAATGCATAAAACAACCCAACAATGTGGTTAAGAAAGCAAAAAAAGAAAAATCCCTAATTGATATTTCAGACTTGGGGAAACCTTGAGTATTAAAAAATTGTTGCATATAGTAATGCTTCTTTTGCTAATTTAACAGATGAGGGATCCCAAGGGGGCTATGTACTCTTTTTGATTGGAAGTAACAATAAATATTTACCCATTTCTTAGCAATCCAAGTGTATTAGAAGCTTTGTCAAAAGTAAACTGGCCGCTGAAACATTAGTCATGGTTGACATGTCAGAATCCTGCCTATTTTGCAGAAAACATTTATTGGAACCACTGCAGCAAAAAGATAAAACTGAGAACATTAAAATCATATGCAAAACAGACAATTCCTGTTTCTATGACTCAGTAGAATCATCAACACAAATTTTGGATTAGAGACTTTGCATTGAGAAACCAACTAATGCACAAATTGCAGATTCCTTAACAAAGAAAGGAGTACCATCATTTAGAATCTTTGGTTTTATATCAGAACCCAAGGAGTCCTTTATTCAATTCACATTCTTTACTTTTCTTCTTCAGAAAAACATGATACTTATGTGAAAAGAAAAGAAAAAAGGGGAAGAATTGTTAATCCTCACAAGTTGCATCCCTTGAGCTCTCTCTGGTAGTAAGGAGGAATCTTACCCAGAAGTTTGACAGTAGCCAGATAGTTATCACCACATAGTGAATGAGGTGGTTTAATAAGTTCCTTCACTTGATATACTTCTTGCAGTTTATTTGGATTTACAAAATAAATATATCGTGAATGAACAAATCATTATAAGAATATTTTTCTTTAATCAAAGAAAGTGCTCAACTATTGTCCTGTAAAGCCGGATTAAACCTACAATTTTTTTCTCTTCTTCCTGTGTTGAAATCTGTCTCTAACAGTTTCTCATAGCACTATTAACCTTTAGTATTACGGGAAGACTTGTCTCCGTGTGAAAATTTTTTAAGAAAATTCTATCAATGCTGTCATTGTTTTATTCTAGCACAGCAATAGAAACCTACACTCATATTCTAGGATGAATTTATTGCTAATTTTTTATATATTTTGTAATAGCGGAAGTTTTTTTTTGTTTTGTTTTCTCACCTACTGTTTCCTATTTCTACTTTTATGCCTTGCAGCTATTTTTTGCATTGTGTGAGGAATATTGACTATTTATTCATTTTTTTTTTGTCCATTTTACTTGCATGTTTCATCTGACGATGGTATATTTTTCCAACTACATGAAACTTTTATTTAGGAAGCTGACATGGGGTGAAGAAACAATTTATTTTAGGTTATATATGTTTTTATGTACATATTCTCTGACATATCAAGCATCTACAGAATTCTCTGACATATATATATATATATATACTCACATGTAAGAAAATTTAATGACAACCAGTCGTGTTCTACTCCTCAACTTAATTTCAAGGGACAAGTCACCATCCTTAAATTGTTTAAACCCATTTTGTGTTGTACAGTCAGATATAGTTTTATTTCCTCCTATTTTTAAAACAGTGGGAGCAGTGGCTTTGAAACCCATGTCTTAAAATGGGTACAATTTTAATTCTACCATCCAATTGTATAACATCTGAAAAAAAAAAGATTAGCTGAATAGTATTGATAATGATGATTATAATAATAGTAATGATAATAATATAATGGAGTTATAGATAGTTTTTAGATGTGTACATGAAATAATCTTCAAGAGTAGAGGCCTGTAAATATATATATATATATATATATATTTTTTATTTTATTTTTTTTATGCAACCTAATTATATTATTTCTTTTAATTTCAGTATTTTAAAATAATTAGTATTTTATAACAGTCTTCTATTTGTGTAAATTCATAGCACCATTATTAAGTCATGAAAATATTTTACCTGGCTTTCCATGACCTTACATCATCTTTCAGTTAAATTGTATTTTTTATTAGATCTAAATCAAAAAGTACTGATGATAGTATTAATAAGGATATAATGTACATATAGTGAAGTCATAGATAGTCTTTCGTTGTTTACATGAAATAAGCTATGGAGTAAAGGTGTGTAATAGTGGAAACACTTTTGATACACCTTAATGAAATATTTATTGAATATCTTGGAGCATCATAGGTCAAAAAAGGTGCTAGAAAATTATCTTGTCTTGTAAATTGTGCTTTTTGTTTTACTCTTTTTGAAGTAACTAAAGACAAAAAAATGAGTGATAGTCTCTCAGATTCTTAATAACTTGCTTTGATTAAATGAAAATTATCTGGAGTAATTTAATTTAATCAAGAAATATGTTCCTCTTATGTCTTTTTTATCAAAGGTAAATGTTATAATTTGGTCTTTAGTTATAGACAATTATTCAGAATTTTTTTTGTATTGTTTCCTGCAGAGATTTTTTTGTAGCAGTTTTTATTTGACAGCTAATTTTCACTTTGAAATGAGTTACAGATAAAAAAAAAACCCCAAAAAACCCAAAACATCAAATTGTTTAAGAAGATGAAAATGATATGATAATTATCTCCAGAACTTTCTCTTGAACAAAAACAAAAGGTCTGTAATAATGAAGATACTTTGGATACACCTTTAATAAAATTGGTAAATGAATTTATAACATCTGTTAGCTGAAGTAGTTGCAGATTTTTTCTGAGATAGCAGGGGGATGGTTATCTGAGCCCAAGTAAAAGATTTGCTTGGAATGCTAATAGTTTTAGACTTTGAGGCATACTTTCTCTTGCCACACTGCAGAGACTAGCATAACAAAATCTTTGTTGTAAATAGGACTTTGTCTACTCAGTTGAATATACGTATAAGTGTACATGTGTAGATATATTGTATTTTTTAATCAAAATTTTAAAATGGAAAGATGTTGGTTTTCAAATCTCTTATGAGAAGAACAGCATCAATAAAAAACATTTGACTCTCTTCAGTACAAACAGAAAGGAAGACCTTGAGAACCTTTTTTTACAGAAATGTTGGACCTGAAGATTATTGTGAATGTGATAACCTTGGATTTTATTCTAACTCAGGAAATTTACTGAAATCTATCTCTTCTCTTCTTCATCCCTTCTATGGGTTAGACTGGGCAATCTAGGCTTGGTTGGGTAAACTTCTAGGAGAAGGAGAAACTCTGAATTAAGAACACAATGGATCTAGGAGAGTGAACCCTGATAATAAATCCTGCTATTCTTTGGGCAGTAGTAACTCTAAGGGCATTTGTCAATGAAATGACAACATAGCAAAAGAGCTGTGGGCTCATGGAGAAACATGGTAATGTTAATGTGAGAGCACTGCCCATCAAGTTAGTAAAGTATTTCAGTGAGAAGGAAAACTCATTATGTCCTGCATTTTTTGTGACAACTGGTTATATTGCCTCAGCTAATCACTGGAATATTAGCATCCATGTTGTACAAGCATTTGTCACTTTAACACCCTCATGTAAAGATATCACTTTTTTTCCTTTATGAAAATCAAGGAGTAGCAATAATCTGAGAAGATGGAGCAATTATCGGTAGGGAGAACATTATTTTGGATAAGGTATTTTAGTATATGTTCATCTATCTTATAATTACTATGAAATTGGTTTTTGTAGTAAAGGTTTATTGATTATTTATGGCTATGTGATGTTGTTCAGTTTTATTATTGAAATGTTTAATTTCTGTATCAATAATGTTGTTGGGAAACCTATTATAAAGTGTTTGTTTAATATTTTTAAGTTCATTAAAGAAGATAGTAGTTTAGCTCTGGAAATAAGTGTTTTTATGATTGTAAAAGAATTTTGTGTAAAGTGACGTCAAACTGTGCACTTATTGTCTCTATAGACACATGACGGTTCTTATCCATGAAATTCTTTATTTGGCCAATCAACTCTGGTGTTCTGACTTGTTTACTTCTCCCACACCTCTCATCATCCCTCACAGACTCCCTGCCTTCCTTGAATCTCTTATGCCACTCACAAACTGATGCTCGATTCATGCAAGATGGTCGAAAAGCAGTCTGAAGCATCCCATACCTCATATATATATATATATATATATATATATATATATAGGCATTTAAAATTGTTGTAGACTCTTGAAAATTCAGTATGTTATTGCTATACATCTTATGAGATGACTGACCAATTTTTATGATCTTATGTTCAAATGAACAGCTACAGTAGGAATTGGAATACACCCTACTAAAGCAGATGGGGAATTTCACAGATGGTGAATTTCAAAAATGCAATCTGGATGTGAGGACACTTTAGAAGAACAATATGCTATAAAATTTGGTTAAAAACTTGGAAAAAATGCCACAGAAACATATGGAATGCTTCAAACTGCTTTTTGACCATCTTGCATGAATTGAGCATCAGTTTTTGAGTGGCATAAGAGATTCAAGGAAGGCAGGGAGTCTGTGAGGGATGATGAGAGGTGTGGGAGGAGTAAGGAAGTCAATACACCAGAGTTGATTGGCCAAACGGTTAGAGTTACTATGTTGAGATTTTAATGGAGTTCAGGAAGAGATATACATCATATATTGGACATCTGGCAGTGTTTTTAATGTTCGTTGACTACTTTCTCAAACAAAAGTCTCTTCTTCATTGGTGAGGGAGCTGCTCTATGCGGATGACTGTGATATCATTGCACATTCTGAAGATCAGTTGCAATGCTTTATGAACCATTTTGTATCTGCATGTAACTCATTCGGTTTAAAGATTAACCTAAAAAAGACAGTCATCATGTAGAATCTGACTTGAGTATTTTGACTTTGCAATTTAAACTTTTATTTCAAAAATTTTACTTAACTTTTAGAAAAATGATCTTTAAGATTTGAATTATCTGATGATAATCATTGCCTGTTCTCATTCCCTCATACTTTGCTATCTGATAGCCTTTGTTTCCATTTGACTATATCTTCAAATAGATCAAAGATTTCATGTAATTATGGGTAAAATATGGCTCAAGGCTTAATGACATTAAAAATTATCTTTTGTTCTTTATCAAAACAAAATGAATCTGTCTAACCAGCAGTGCAAATTTTTCTGGATTTTTGTATAAAGTAAATTTGTTAGAAATAATTATAATCTTCAATGCTTTTTTAAAACTAAAATAATATTGTTGAAATCTGATTGATTCATACATATATCAAGATCTGTCCAGGTGTTATGAGATCATTGGTATTCCTATTATCAAGGTTGGGCATATTTTACAAGAATACCACAAAACCCTTTAAAGGAAATTCTTAAAAAAAAAAATCATACTATGTAATGCAAATTTTCTTCTTGAATAATAGATGTTATTTCTTAATCATGTTGTAAAAGTATAGAAAATGACTATTATCTCCTTCAAACTTTGCTTGCCCTGGATAATGAAATTAACCTATTTTCTATGTAAATGGGTAAATTTGCCCATTTTCATATATATATATATATATATATAACATAATTCATAAATTAAAATTTATATGTATTTATGTTGGAGTTATACAAAAATAAAAATAAAAATGTTCAGAAATGAAGAGTTTCTTTGAGATTTAAAACTCTTATCTAAAGCACTTTCATGTCTCAGTCCCCAAATATTGTCTCCCATCATATTTTGAAAATTTCATTACCCAGATCACAAAAGGAAAATTTAAAGAGGAAAATAGATCTTTTTCATTTAGCTTAGGTTGAAACAATTGCAAAATAACTTTCTATCCTGGAAAAATAAAAAGTAAAGATTTTGTTACATAGTATTATTTACTTATAAAACCAACAAAAAAATTTGAGCTGACTTACAAAATGCTGAAATGGGATTCATTTCTAAATGTTTGATTACAATCACAACTACATTTTTATTTTCTATTGCACTTTTTTATTTATCTATAATCATTTTTTGTACACAAATGGCTGCTGTTCTTCTACAAGGATAGCTTTGACATTAAATAACACATGCATATTGTTATGACATTAAGCAAAGAAACAATAAACAGCAATTATATGGTTTCATGTATTTATATCTAACAATAATAATTTGCAAGATATATAGTTTCAGTTAACTAATAATAATCTTTAGTTAACAAGTGCAGCCTAAAGTAACTGTTCTTACTATAGATAATTTGAATAGTTGAATGGTTCAAGTCTTTTTAAGATTAATAATTCTATTTAATAATAATCATAATAATAATGTTAATTTATTGTTATACAGTTAGATATGAAGTATTCTTATCCGATACTAATAATTTCAAAGTAGATCTATTTGATCCATAGACAGAACCCAGACAAGTACTACTATTCCAGGTAAGAGTGGACCTGGGAGTAACTCCATATTTCCCAGAACACCAGAACTGGAGCCTCACCTCACCCGATGCAATTTAGTGTCATACACATAATACTCCTTTTTGGGGGTTATACCCTACTACAAGGGATACAGTCAGTATATTCTAAGCCCTGCCGACAAGGCAGGATAATAAGTGATGTGATAATAATATTAATAATATAGTAGAGTATATCATAATATGTTTTTCTTTTCCATATCACTGGCAGCCCAGTCAGCTGGGGCTGTAGAATACACTAACTGCATCTCTGCAGAGAGGTAAGACCCTATCAAAAAGTGTCCTGGGTATGACATTAAACCATCTGATGGTGAGGTTCCAGTCTTGGAGATTTGGGAAATGTGGAGTACCCTTTCATTGCCATTGCTTCCAGTTCCACTCTGACTTGGAGTGGTAGCACCTGATAGTTCTATCTATGGGTCAAATAGAACAAACTCATGTAAAATTGTGACTGTTATATAGCAATACTTGAAACCATTTAACTCTGTACAAAAAAGAGCTTAGGCTCATTTAAGAATGTTATCTATAAAATGTGTTTACAAATAATATATATATTAAATATATATGTATAAAGAGGATTTGGCATTAAATAACCTACAATGGTTGATATACCTTAAAGCCAAACCAAACAAATCTATGCCACTGGCCACAATGTACTTCTCTTCCATTCTTGATCTCACCCTTTTTCTCCATATTGGTTCAAATCATTTGATAATTTCATCTTCCTATTGTTGTTGAGGTCTTCCAAGTGGTTGCTTCCAGTTTCTTAGATATCACTTGATGATTGCATTGGTCTAATCGCTGTCTGTGAACCCTGTAATGTGTCTGGCCCAGTGTAACTTCTCCTTTTGGTACTCCACAATCACAATATCAAATTTTCCAGTCTCTTGTAAGCTTAATTCCTATATTTAAATAATAATTTTGATAATATTGTTCTGTCAAAATATTCAGATGTGTACATGAAATTAGCTTTGAGTAAAGTTCTTAAAAAAAAAAATGATTGATGTTTCCTCACCCTAGTATTTGGTATATTTGTCTTATGTTGCCAATAAAATGAACAACAGCTCAGTCAGCTGTGGCTATAGAATACACTGACTGTATCTCTGTAGAGAGGGGTAAGACACCCCCAATAAGTGTCCTGGATATGACATTAAACTGCATCTGATGGTGAGGGTTCTGTCCTGCTGTTTTGGGGAATGTAGAGTACCCCTTTATTGCCATTACTATTAGATCTACTCTGCCCCAGAGTGGTAGCACCTGTTAGTGTCCTGTCTATGAGTCAAATAAAAAAAAAAAAAAAAAAAAATTTGTTGACTTTACCAAGGCTTTCGATTCCATTCACAGAGGAAAGATGGAACAAATCCTACTAGCGTACGGCATAACTAAAGAAACCGTAGCGGCAATAACGATTCTCTATAGAAACACTAAAGTAAAAGTATGATCACCAGATGGAGACACAGAATACTTCGACATTGTAGCAGGAGTACTACAAGGGGACACGCTGGCTCCGTACCTCTTTATCATTTGTCTAGACTACGTACTTAGAACATCGATTGACAAAATCAAAGAGAATGGCTTCGAACCGACAAAGAAAAGAAGCAGAAGGTACCCCGCAACAACAATTACCGACGCCGACTACGCCGATGACATAGCGATACTGGCAAATACACCTGACCAAGCCGAAACACTACTGCATAGTTTGGAACGAGCAGCAGCAAACATAGGCCTCTATGTTAATGCACACAAAACGGAATATATGTGCTATAATCAAACGGGGGACATCTCCACTCTAGAAGGGACCCCTCTTAAACTAGTAGACAAATTCACGTACCTAGGAAGCAGCGTCGAATCAACCGAAAAGGACATCGAAACGAGGTTAGTGAAAGCATGGACAGCTATCAATAGGCTATCGATTATTTGGAAATCAGACCTAACTGATAAAATGAAACGCAGTTTCTTCCAGGCAGTGGTCACATCGATACTGCTATATGGCTGCACTACATGGACTCTAACAAAATGGCTGGAGAAGAAGCTAGACGGCAATTACACAAGAATGCTACGTGCAATCTTAAATAAGTCCTGGCGGCAACACCACACAAGACACCAACTGTACGGCCACCTGCCCCCTATCACGAAAACTATTCAAGTTAGATGAGCCAGACATGCAGGACACTGCTGGAGAAGCAGGGACGAACTCATAAGAGATGTACTCTTATGGATCCCCACACATGGCCGTGCAAAAGCAGGACGACCAGCACGAACATACATTCAGCAGCTATGTGAGGATACGGGATGTTGTCCTGAAGACCTACCTAGGGCGATGAACGATAGGGAGGAGTGGCGAGAGAGGGTCAGGGATATCCGTGCTACCAGCGCGATATGATGATGATGATGATACTTAAAACAGTTTAACTGTGGAAACAAATATCAGTTAAATTGAATAATTAGTATTACATAGCAATACTAGAAACTTTTGAACTGTGTACCTAAATTGAATAATTAGTATTACATAGCAATACTAGAAACTTTTGAACTGTGTACCTAAATTGAATTATCAGTATTACATAGCAATACTAGAAACTTTTGAACTGTGTACCTAAATTGAATAATTAGTATTACATAGCAATACCAGAAACTTTTGAACTGTGTACCTAAATTGAATAATTAGGATTACATAGCGATACTAGAAACTTTTGAACTGTGTACCTAAATTGAATAATTAATATTACATAGCAATACTAGAAACTTTTAAACTGTGTACCTAAATTGAATTATCAGTATTACATAGCAATACTAGAAACTTTTGAACTGTGTACCTAAATTGAATAATTAGTATTACATAGCAATACTAGAAACTTTTGAACTGTGTACCTAAATTGAATAATTAGTATTACATAGCAATACTAGAAACTTTTGAACTGTGTACCTAAATTGAATAATTAGTATTACATAGCAATACTAGAAACTTTTGAACTGTGTACCTAAATTGAATAATTAGTATTACATAGCAATACTAGAAACTTTTGAATTGTGTATCTAAATTGAATAATTAGTATTACATAGCAATACTAGAAACTTTTGAACTGTGTACCTAAATTGAATAATTAGTATTACATAGCAATACTAGAAACTTTTGAACTGTGTACCTAAATTGAATAATTAGTATTACATAGCAATACTAGAAACTTTTGAACTGTGTACCTAAATTGAATAATTAGTATTACATAGCAATACTAGAAACTTTTGAACTGTGTACCTAAATTGAATAATTAGTATTACATAGCAATACTAGAAACTTTTGAACTGTGTACCTAAATTGAATAATTAGTATTACATAGCAATACTAGAAACTTTTGAACTGTGTACCTAAATTGAATAATTAGTATTACATAGCAATACTAGAAACTTTTGAATTGTGTATCTAAATTGAATAATTAGTATTACATAGCAATACTAGAAACTTTTGAACTGTGTACCTAAATTGAATAATTAGTATTACATAGCAATACTAGAAACTTTTGAACTGTGTACCTAAATTGAATAATTAGTATTACATAGCAATACTAGAAACTTTTGAACTGTGTACCTAAATTGAATTATCAGTATTACATAGTAATACTAGAAACTTTTGAACTGTGTACCTAAATTGAATTATCAGTATTACATAGCAATACTAGAAACTTTTAAACTGTGTACCTAAATTGAATTATCAGTATTACATAGCAATTCTTGGAAACATTTAACTGTACAAATAATACTATTAGTGTTAGATAGCAATATTTGAAATCATTTAAATGTGTGCAAACAAATGAGCTCCTGCCCATTTAAAAAATTTTACCTAAAAATTATCAGTTACAAATCATTTATAAACTGGATTTAACATGAAATAACCTATAAGGGTTGATAGGCTTTACAACATAACCAACTAACCTGCAATTTTGATTTTAATTTATAGTTAATAAAACAACCCCTTTTTTGTGTCTCATTTCAGCCAACCAATCTTCATCTTAATGTTACAGTCCTTGAAGCAAAGGCTAGTAGTACATATAGGATCCCTGATCATGATCGTGAGTATTTATTTTTCTTTCTCCATTTTAATCAAAATTTTGAGGACTGATTATGTTTTGGATAATTCTGTGTCTGTGGTTCTCTGAATTCCAGGTTATGTTCACTCCTGAGGTTTTCTCAACTCCTCCTCTATTGTGAATTGTATTCTCATAATTTTCTTCTGCCATTACACTTTTACAGTGGTAATTATAATTTATTTAAATGTTGGAATTAAGCTTACAAGAAACTGGAAAACTTGATATTTCGCAAACTACTTTCATGGCCCAGTTGGCTCCATCTGTATCTCTGCAGTGGGTTAAGTCTCCCCCAATGAGTGTCCTGGATGTGACACTAAACAATCTGATGGTGAGGCTCCACTAATGCTGGGCCTTTGGGGAATGTGGAGTACCCCTTTATTGCCATGACTCCCAGGTCCACTCTGGCCTGGAGTGGTAGCACCTGATAGGGTCCTATCTATGGGTCAAATAGAACTAAACTATGTGCTTATACTAAACGGAATTGTTTGAAATAGAACTGTTTTGACATTTAAACTGTGTACTTATGCTAAACTGAATTGTTTGAAATAAACTATACTTATGATAAACTGAACTGATTTAAATAGAACTGTTTTAACATTTAAACTGCCTACTTATGCTAGACTGAATTGTTTGAAATAGAACTGTTTATGTGTATAAAAATGGATTTGACATTAAATAACCTATAATTGTTAATATGCCATAAAACCAAACCAAACCAAACTACTTTCAATGATCAACTCTTAAAATCTTAATAGTTTAGTTGCACAAGATGGGATAAAGTTTAAAGCTTTTTGTGAGCTATTAATTTGGGGCAATATTAATATTTGATTTGATACATGTCTATAGTCCAGTAAAAAAAATGTAGAAAAGGTATAAATTTCAAAGATGTGGATATTACATTATATCATTTAGTGCTGAGCAGGTAAAGAAGCAAAAATATTTATATCCTTTTTGGCACTAAATGTGTTAAGTATTTTAAACTATAAACATATCCAATAGATCCTTCTACTTGGGGTGTGAAGTCCCTGTGGCATAATGATTAAAGTACTGGACTATGGTCTCAAAGTAAGTGAATTCAAACATCAGTTGCACAATTGTATTCAATTTCAGACTAATACCCTTGGAAAACATATGACCCTCCTTATCCCCCAGCTATTGGGTGAATAGTATCACTGCTAATTTTCTACAAGGATGGCTTTAGCATTAAATAACCTATGACAGTTGATATGCCATTAAACAAAGAAACCTAGAAACCAAACTAAACCATCTGCCTGGAGTTCTTGCTGATAAGCAAACTGTTCTTGTGTAATCCTTTGAACAGAGTACTGATTTTTTTCTAGCTGCTTTTCCCCAAGAACAACTGAAACGTAGAAGAAACTCTTTCATAAATATTTTCCAACAGTTTATGATCTTGGACTCTTCAAATCTAAAGTCAGTAAGTATCTTAATGATCCTTTGATACTTGAGTCACTCCTTGTCCATCCATTGAAGGGGAGTCCCCATAATGTACTTGCTTAAATGGTGGGCTACAACATCATAGTAAGCAAGTTTGAACTCCAGTCATCCTATTATGTTCACTTTTGTATCAATACTTTGGACAAAAGTGTTAACTCCCTTATCCCTTCCAGCTGTGAGCTAAATAGTACCACTACTGTTCTTCTACAAGGATAATTTAGGTTTTAAATAACCCATAAAGGTTAATATACCATTAAACAAAAAAAAAACTAAACCTATTGTCCATTCATATTCTCATTTTCACCTCTTCCCAATTTTTTAATTATTCTTCTTATTCATTTCCCATATTCATTGACATATCATCATAAACTTCTGATTAAGTAGTTGCTAATTAGGGGGAATCTTGGTAATAAAGAGAATTATACCTACTGTACAAAGTAAATTTAGAGATGCAAAACTTAATTACACGTTTTTTTTCTTTTCTCGTTAAAGCCTTTATTTTTACTATAAAAAATATTACATAAAAAAATAAGAATAATATTTTTAGCTTTAAATTTTGTTATGCAGTGCTTACTATATACCCTGATATCAATGCAATTATTTTCTCTGTATTTCTCATGGAATCTGAATCTATCATCATCAGAAAAAAATATTTTGCAAATGTAGAAATATCAAATTGGAAGGCTTCTCTGAAAAAGATTTGCTAAACGGTGTTGAGAAATATATCCTATTTTTGTATCAGTTATGATAAGAACATTAATTGAAATTTTATTATGACATTAACAAAGTTAATTCAAACTTGTCAAATTTTTTGTCATTGTAAATGTGAATACACAATTGTGAGAAAAATGTCCATTTAGAGGAAAAAAATGTTCGTTATGAAAATCTATAGTGAAAGCACGTGCGATACCCTGCCCTCATCAGGTGCCAACCAGTGATAACACAGTTTTTGTAGCTCAAGGCGGTACTGCCACTCCTGGCGCTACCAAGTAGCTTTTGCCACCAGACAGGGTATTTAAAAGAATTATATATATACGCCAGATCAATTAAGAGCAGAGATTACATTGGATGTTGATCTTCATTTTTAGTGTGCAGTTTGTGATTTTTAAACACTTATTCACAATTAATTGACCATAATAAATTAATATTAAATATGAATATACAGTCAGAGTATGTTATTAAATACAACTAACCAACCAACCAACATACAGTCTTTTGAAAAACATTTACCTAGACTGAAATATTTGTTTATAGACATTTTTCAAGTAGTAGATGTAAAATAATTACATAGTATTATTGTTTAGTTAGCACAAAAAACAAAAATATTTAAAATGATAAATCAAAGTGTCACTTCTTTTGGTTAGAATAGTTTTGTTGTCATTATAACAGCTATAATTAAAGTTTTCACCTTTTATCTAACAGAGGTGTAGACTTCAGCTTGTATTGAATATTTTCTCATTGTTTTGGAGTAAAGGTCTGGAAAAAAATTTATATAATAGATCTTCATACATATAGTAATGGCAATATTAATAATATAGTGTGTATTTACAAATCAAAGTTAATTTTTTAGCATAATTTAATGGGTTTGAATTCAAAGTTTTCTTTCTCCTAGGTTAGTTGCCTAACCAAGTTTAAAGAACACAGTCTGCCCTACTATTTACCCATACCTGGTGGAACAATAATTGGATTCATAGCTTTCCCAAGGGTATTAGTGTAATGTGAAATGCAATCAACTTAGTACAGGATTTGAACTCATGTCGCTGTGTCCATTTCCTATGGCGATAACCATTTCACCATATAGTATAGTAGAGTCATAGATATATATATTGAATAAGCTTTGGAATTTCATAGTAACAATTTAGACAAGACATTTACATGGATAGTGAATGGATTTACATTTATATGGATAGAGAATTGATAGAAATGTGCTTAGTATAATAGATATCATCATAGGAAATGAGTTCAAATCTTGGATGAGGCTGTTTGCATTTCATTTCATGCTAATGCCCTGAGGAAAGGCATGAATCCATCTGTTCTCTCTCTCTCTCTCTCTCTCGCTATCGATAAATAGCAGGAGAGACTGGCTACTTCAACCTTGATAAGGCAACCAATCTTGGAGAAATAAAATCCTGAATCCAAACCAGCTGTACTCTTCTTAAAAATTTGATCTTGTGTCACATCCTGCCATAGTGGAGGGTTTAGGAAACTCATGTATGGATAGTGAATCAAGACAAATATTTTGAATAGATTCTAATAATCAGTAAACTTGTGCTATGAGGTGATTTCATCTGGTCTTGTGGTATAAATTGTTAAACACATCTATTGTGGACCAAGATTTATACAGGCCAGGACAGAGGGAGACAGTTGACATGAGCCTATGATTTTTAAGGGGAGTTTACTACTATAAGGCTGCCATATGCTATTATTCAGATTGAATGTATCATCTAGAAAATTAACAGTTTGTGAATTAAACACCACATACTAGTTAAAGCAATGGTTTCTGAATATTTTTATCTGTTGTTTTCTACACAAAACACTTAATGACCAATACAGTTTTTTAAACATACCAACCCATCATCATAGTAATGTTCAATATATTCTGGATCATGAACTATACAGACCAGAACAGATAGGACCAGTTGACATAAGCCTATTATTTTGAGAGGAGTCTGCTACTGGTAGATGTAAATGAGGACCCTTTGATAAAGTATATTGATATTGTAAGGAGAGTTTGGAGGTCTACATTTCCTATCTGTTTTGGGTCTATAATAAGCATTCACAGACTGGGATCAATATATATATATATATATATATATATATAAAATCGTGTCCAATTTATGAAAATTTACATGAGAATCAACTTAGAATCATAGCAGAAAAACTTACAAGTTTTTAATATATATATATATATATATATATATATATATATATATATATATATATATATTAAAAACTTGTAAGTTTTTCTGCTATGATTCTAAGTTGATTCTCATGTAAATTTTCATAAATTGGACACGATTGCAACAATGTAATCAAAATATATAAGCAAATATTATATTTGTAATTGAAACAAAAAAATAATTGGTCACCATTATATTCATGGAAGCACTTGGGTTTGGCATCAAAGCAAGACTAATATCGAAGACTAAAATGAAGAATCTATTTCTCTAACCAGAGAGCTATCACCTGAGACAGACCCACACAATTTGTCTGGTTTAATTCATTAAGAGTAAGCATTCGTCAATTTAACTTTGTTGAAGCCAGAGCAAATTCAATATCCACTGAGGAAACCTTACTTTAAAGTGTAAATAGTTAAGAGCATTTGTTTATATTTCTCAAGTTTACTAGCAAAGAAGAATGAAAAAATATAATAAAGGTTAAAAGAGTAATACTTGTTCGTAGAAGAAAAATCAATTAAAAAGATTAAAAGTATTTTTTTTAAAGATAAACTTTAAAACTTGGTAGAAAACTTGACAATTCAGTGAAAAACAAAACGGAATAAAAACTTTTTGACTTATATCCAGGACACATTCAACTGCTGTTAGTAAATTGTGAATTTGATGATTTCAATCTATTCTAGTTCCATGACCCTTAAGAATGCTAAGTAATTCCCCTTAATGGCATTTCTCAGAACAATGGAAGTTATTTGGTTGTATCCATATTTTCTCCAAGTAACATGTGGCAGGTTGTATATAGTTACATCATATCAATAGCAAGGAATAATAACTGACCAATTTTATTATGATAGGTAATGAAGTCACAGGTTGTATGAGGTAGTGTGACATTATAAGCTCTTCTGTCGCTGGGTTCACTTATTTAGGTGCAGTAATGCATATGCATGCAGGTGCAAGCATGTCTATATGAATATATATGCATGTATGTGTAGCATATATGTATGTATATGCACGTGGGGGTGAGTGTATCTGTGTGGGCATAGGTAGTATATCCATGTGTGAGTAAAGAAGTATCAAAAGGATGGTGGAGGGATTCTGTGATGTAGTGGCTTATGTGCTGGACTGCAACATCATAGTTAGTGAGTTCAAACTCCAGTTGTACAATTACATTCACTTTCAGACTAATACTCTTAGAAAAGATATGAACCTCCTTATCTCTCCAGCTATGTGTTAAATAGTACTATTACTGTTATTCTACAGGTATGGCTTTGGCATTAAATAACCCATGAAGATTAATATGCTTTTAAACAAAGAAAGCAAAGCAAAAGTATAGCTAAGCAAGTTAGAGAGGCCAGCAGATTTTAATACATGATAAAATAGAAAGAGAATGATTTCTTGATGGGCATAAAAGGATTATTTTTTTTAAATGTCTGTCATAAACAAAAGTCTTTGGCACTAGTGTGGTCAAAAGTCAGTTGACAAGAGTATCATTTTCCAAAGTACTTTAGTTCTTAAAGATCAGTTGCAAAAGAGAAAAAATTGCAGCACAGTTTATTAGGGGTTCAAGCCTTAGTTAGTAAGCAGCAGTAAGTTGCTAGGAATGAAAAAGTCAGCAGTTATCTCTGTTAGATATAGGGTGGAATAGAAAAGTGGCCAAGTCCATATTGCAAAGTCTCATACTTGAAGAGACAATAAAGAAATACAAAGTGTATTCTTGGGATTAATTTTTGTTTATTTTTCTTTAATTTGAGGAATTGACTTGTGGCTTGTATAATTTTAATCACAACCAGTGACTGACTAATCTTTACATAACAACAAAAGAATGTGGGGTTGTGTGGTTTAGCAAGCAAGACTGGACAGGTTGTGATGTGAAATTTTCACTCTAGTGTAATAGTTATATTATGTGTAATATATACATGCAATGGTTATATTAATGCTAATATATACATATAATGGCTATATTTATGGTAATATATATGGATGTATATATGCTGTGAAATTTGAAATAAAGTTGCTTTTGAGAAGATTCAAACTTAGATTTTATATTATGCATCCTATTAGATAGTTCATTTGATATATGCTTTTCTTTTATAAAAATTGTCGTGAAGGATGTCACTTGTCGCCATTGAAGTTTCTATATACTATCAATGTCTGACATTATATCAGAGAAGTAACTAGTTAGCTGCTTCAGGACAATCATTATTTTCACTGTCTTCATCACCATCTACAAATTGTCTTGATTCACTATCCAATTTACTTGCTAGACTAAAAAGACCCAGTAAAAAAAGAAAACTAAAAAACTTTTATCACATGTTTTCTCATCAAACACCCCAGGACAATCATTGCTTTCTCTACTTTCATAACCATCTCTAAATTATCTTGATTCACTATCCAATTCCATTCAAGAAAAATCAGAACTTGAAAAAATATGGCAAAGCTCCTCAGAAGATTAAGCACAATGTTTCTTCATGGGTACCACCATTTTTGAAATGTCAGGATGTTTTTTTATTAGGTGTGTTTAAGTCTCAGTTACTAGCAGTAGACAAAAATATTTTCCCTGCTGGTGGAGCTTTGAATATCCTGACTGTATCCCCCTACAGAGGGGTTAGACCCTCTTCAAAAAGAGGTGTCCTGAATATGATGCTAAACTGTATTTTGTGGTGAAGCTCCAGTTCATGAACTCTGAGGAGTAGGGAGTACCCCTTTATTGCCATTACTTTCGGGTCCATTCTCACCTGGAGGGGTTAATACCTGTTAGGTTTCAATCTATAGATCAAATAGATCAGTTTGAAAGTTATTAGTATTAGATAGAAATACTTGAAACCATGTAACTGTGTGTAAATAAATCATTGTTATTATTAAATAGGAATAGTTACCCGAAACTATATAATTATCAATAAATTATCATTATTAGATAGGAATACTTGAAACTATATAACTGTGTGAAAATTATTTGCATCAGATTTCAGCATTAAATGATATGCCATTATTATAAGTCAAATCTCATTAAGATTCATAAACTCTGCATTGTGGTTGAAAAATGGAATAATCTGTTGATCATTCTTGGTCACTGTTTAATGTGGCTGAAGTAATGGTGAACAATCATAAAAAGCAATTAAGCTTTTTTTAGCCAATTGGAAGGTACCATGAGTCTGAAATATGTGTGGAATAGACATTTATTAAATTTAGCCTAGTTTTGTACAAGTGTATATTGGGAAAAATGAGGAAGCATATTGCACCTTTCTCTCAAGGTGAGATACCTACCTCTAAAATCAAAACGTAAAACTTTGTTTCTTTATACGGATTTAAATATTGACCATTATTAGGAAGTACAGGACTGTGTCAGCATTGAGGTAGCTTCCCATAATCAAATGTACCAAATAATTTAAGATAGTTTGAAAACATTCATCTAAAGTTTTGATTTGAGTAGTTATTATTCATATCTTTCTGTCTATTGCTCTCAACTTGGTTGTTATACTCACAACATTCCAGCTTTTGTGTCTTCCAGTCTTTGTCAGATCTCTTTTGACTTAGTCAGTAACCTCCAGTCTATCAGATCTTTTTTGACATAGTCAGTAACTGCCAGTCTTTATCAGATCTCTTTTGACATAGTCAGTAACCTTCAGAGAATATCAAACCAAAACCAAACTCTTTATTCAGTCCCTGGGAGTTATGAATTCTCATTCCACTATCCATGTTTTGGAATATTGCATATCATTTACACCAAATTCTTAGTTATTTCACTCTTATAAAGTAACTTTTCTATCTGATGAACCTGAAACCATTGATTGAACTCACACCTTCCAAGTAGATTCAAACTTGAATCTCTTATGCAACACCTGAAATTTGAAGATTATAAAAAATGACATTTGATAAAAGAATGAATGGTATAGTGTCCAAAATGTTTTGAATATAACAACCAAAATGAGGAGAATAGTTTGAATTGCTTAGAAAATAGTTAATCAGGAAATGATTTTCAACTTAAAGGAATTTGAAGTGAACATTATAATAAAGATTGTATTTTATTTTGGAAATTCTAGTCCGTGTTGAAATATTTTGGGCTGCATACATTTTTTCCCATTACTTAAAGCTACAGACAGTGAACAGTTTTTCTTTTCCTTAAAAAAAAATCTTGTCTATTTTCCATGGTTAACATAAAAAAAAATGGAAATTTTTTTATTGTCGTCTTCTGCTTGATTTTGTCTTACATTTTTCACTGTCACTTTTTTTAGTTGCCACTTAAAAAAGCAAAAAACCTACTTTTTTCAGGTAATAAATGAATAGGAGTTGCAAAAAGATAAATGTATATTTCAGATATATCTTCAGATGTTATATTCCCCCTATATATATATATATATATATATACATACATACATATTATATTTTATATCATTAAATATCATATTTTACACACACACACACACACACACACACACACACACACACACACACACACACACACACATATATATATATATGTATATATCTATATATATATATATATATATATATATAATCATATCGTACTGACATTCTGTTTTATTTTACTGGATAGATCAGACTTCCACATGATTGATAACCGATTGATAGTGGTTTGCACTTTTGCTAGATGTATGTTGACATTTTTTCAGTAGATGAGATATTTCTGCTGAGGTATGCGAACTTTTCTTATTTTAGTGGCTTGCCACTTAGAGTGAAGATTGTTCCTTCTCATTTAAAACACATAAACTCTGTTTCATGTGGAGGCTAATGACTCCTGCTGCTTGCTCTAAACTATGCCATAGGGATTTGGCTTGGACAGGTGTATTTGCAAGAAGTGCTAGATCATCTGCATTATATACATCTGTTATAGTTTCTGCAGAATATTTCCTGCTTCTAGCTTTATTAGCATAAAGCCATTTTCTTTTATTAGATCTATTGACATATGAAGTATGTAGTTTGGTCAGAGTATAAACAAATATGGTGCTAATGTATTTCTTTGCAAAACTCCAGCAACAATGTCGAAGAAGTCAGTGTCTTTATCAGGTTAGGGAACTATTGGTTTCATATTTTTTAAAGCATCATTATAACTGTAAAAATTTCTTTGGAGAGACCATATGCTCTATCTTTCCTCTGTGTATGGAATCAAATGCCTTGGAGAAATTTATGTACTATAGTATTGCCACAAGATATTTTGTATGTGCTCCTTTGACTATTTGATGGATAGTCAGAATCTGTGAAGTTGTGGATTGATTTCTTTGAAAACTATTCTCATTTTTCCTAAGAATTTTCTTAATTTCTGGTTTTATATGGCTGAGAAGCAGAGCATTATAAACTTTAGCAGTTAGAGTTATGCCTCTGTAGGTCTTACTGAACGATTTTTTGTGGAAGGGAAAGATACAGTCTTTTGTCCATTTTTCTATTGTATATTGGTTATAGACAGTGTTGTATAATCGAAGAAGTATGTCATCAACTTTCCTTGTCCGCTATACTCCTGGGGGTATTTCATTAAGGCCTGCTGCTTTTCTGGTTTTAATTTTCGTCAAGAGTATACTAAATTCTTCTTCTGAAAACTGTCCTCGTTTGATGTCTAGTTGGCTATTAGTAATTTTTGTGATAGGTTTATCAATGACTTAAGGGAAGTTTCCAAGCAGATTCTTGAAATAAGGCTTCAAAAGTGAAAAGAACATATCAATGAAACAAAATATTAAAAAAAGTTATCTTTAGATGTTATATTTTTTATATATATATATATATATATATATATATATATATATATATATATATATATATCTTTAGTTATTATATATATATATAAATATATCTTTAGTTATTATATATACATATATTTATCTTTAGTTATTATATATATATATATATATATATATATATATATATATATATATATATCTTTAGGTATTATATATATATATATATATATAATATATATATATATATCTTTAGGTATTATATATATATATATATATATATATATATATATCTTTAGGTATTATATATATATATATATATATATATATATATCTTTAGGTATTATATATATATATATATATATATATATCTTTAGGTATTATATATATATATATATATATATATATATATATATCTTTAGGTATTATATATATATATATATATATATATATATCTTTAGGTATTATATATATATATATATATATATCTTTAGTTATTATATATATATATATATATATATTATATATATATATATATATATATATCTTTAGTTATTATATATATATATATATATATATCTTTAGTTATTATATATATATATATATATATATATATATCTTTAGTTATTATATATATATATATATATATATATATATCTTTAGTTATATATATATATATAGATATATATATATGTATCTTTAGTTATTATATATATATATATATATATATATATCTTTGTTATTATATATATATATATATATATATATAAATATATCTTTAGTTATTATATATATATATATATATATATATATATATCTTTAGTTATTATATATATATATATATCTATATATATCTTTAGTTATTATAGATATATATATCTATATATATCTTTAGTTATTATATATATATATATATATCTATATATATCTTTAGTTATATATAATATATATATATATATATATATCTTTAGTTATTATATATATATATATATATATATCTTTAGTTATTATATATATATATATCTATATATATCTTTAGTTATTATTTATATATATATATATATATATCTTTAGTTATTATATATATATATATATATCTATATATATCTTTAGTTATTATATATATCTATATATATCTATATATATCTTTAGTTATTATATATATATATCTATATATGTCTTTACTTATTATATATATATATCTATATATATCATATATATATATATATATATATATATATATATATATATATATCTTTAGTTAATATATATATATATATATCTATATATATCTTTACTTATTATATATATATATATATATATATATATATATATATATATCTTTAGTTATTATATATATATATATATATATATATCTTTAGTTATTATATATATATATATATATATATATATCTTTAGTTATATATATTATATATATATATATATATATATATATCTTTAGTTATTATATATATATATATATATATATATATATCTTTAGTTATTATATATATATATATATATATATAATATATATATATCTTTAGTTATTATATATATATATATATATATATATATATATATTTTTAGTTATTATATATATATATATCTTTAGTTATTATATATATATATATATATATATATCTTTAGTTATTATATATATATATATATATATATATATATCTTTAGTTATTATATATATATATATCTTTAGTTATTATATATATATATATATATATATATATCTTTAGTTATTATATATATATATATATATATATATATATATATATATCTTTAGTTCTTATATATATATATATATATATATATATATATATATCTTTAATTATTATATATATATATCTTTAGTTATTATATATATATATATATATATATATATATATATATCTTTAGTTATTATATATAATATATATATATATATATATATATATATCTTTAGTTATTATATATATATATTATATATATATATCTTTAGTTATTATATATATATAGATATATATATATGTATCTTTAGTTATTATATATATATATTATATATATATATATATATATATATCTTTGTTATTATATTATATATATATATATATATATATATATAAATATATCTTTAGTTATTATATATATATATATATATATATATATATATAGTATATATATATATATATATCTTTAGTTATTATATATATATATATCTATATATATCTTTAGTTATTATATATATATATATCTATATATTCTTTAGTTATTATATATATATATATATATATATCTTAGTTATTATATATATATATCTTTAGTTATATATATATATATATATCTATATATATCTTTAGTTATTATATATATATATATATATCTATATATATCTTTAGTTATTATATATATTATATATCTATATATATCTTTAGTTATTATATATATTATATATATCTATATATATCATATATATATAATATATATATATCTATATATATATTACTTAATATATATATATATATATAT
>CAUZXS010003348.1:0-16343 GCA_963585895.1 Sepioteuthis lessoniana
TTATCGATCTGAAAATTATCACTATATAATGTGAAACGATATAAATGTGTATTGCTAAAAAAATTATTAATGTTGGATTGGAATACTTGAAACTATTTAACTGTTTTAAATTGTGTTAAGAAAAAGTTTCGTGTAGATTAAATGTTTTACTAATGATTATAATTAGTTATTGAAATCATATAAGTGTGTGTGGCCTAGTCGACTGGGGCTGCAGAATACACCGACTGCATCTTTACACAGGGTTAAGAGTCCCTCAAAGAATGTCTTGCATATGAAACTAAAAAAACTGATGATGGGGCTCCAGTAATGCTGGATCTTTGGGAAATATAGAGTTCTCACTCATTGCCATCACTCTCAGGTTGACTCTGGCTCGGAGTGATAGCAACTAATAGGGTCCTATCTATAACTCAAATAGAACTGTTTGACATTCAAACTCTGTACGTATGCTAAACTGAATTGTTTGAAATAGAACTGTTTCACATTCAACAGTGAGTAAACAAATGAGTGATGTTTGTTTGAATTGTTAGTGATACATAGCAATACTTGTAACCACTTAACTCTCTTGACATGCTAAATTGAATTGTTTGAAACAGAGCTGTTTCACATTCAACTGTGTGTAAACAAATGAGTGATGTTTGTTTGAATTGTTAGTGATACATAGCAATACTTGTAACCACTTAACTCTCTTGACATGCTAAATTGAATTGTTTGAAACAGAACTGTTTCACATTCAACTGTGTGTAAACAAATGAGTGATGTTTGTTTGAATTGTTAGTGATACATAGCAATACTTGTAACCACTTAACTCTCTTGACATGCTAAATTGAATTGTTTGAAATAGAACTGTTTTCTCATTTAACTGTGAGTAAATAAATACCTGGTGTTTAATTGAATTTTTAGTTACACATAGCGTTACTTGAAAACATTAAACTCCATGCAGACAATAATTAATAGTAAATAGAATTATTCGTATTAGTGAAGCCATTTAACTCTATGAAAAAAAATTAGCTCTGGCTCATTTAAAAATGTTATCTACAAAATTTATTTGTAAATCATATATATTTGATGTATATGTCTGAAAAGGACTTGGCATTAAATAACCTACAATGGTTGATATGCCATAAAACCCAACCAAACCAAATCATATATATTTAATATATATGTATAAAGAGGATTTGGCATTAAATAACCTACAGTGGTTGATATGCCATAAAACCCAACCAAACAAAATCATATATATTTAATATATATGTATAAAGAGGATTTGGCATTAAATGACCTACAATGGTTGATATGCCATAAAACCCAACCAAACCAAATCATATATAATTAATATATATGTATAAAGAGGATTTGGCATTAAATAACCAATAATATTGATATGCCATAAAACATAACAAAACGAAACCATTTGTGGCATTAAATAACCTACAATGGTTGATATGCCATAAAACCTAACCAAACTAAATCATAAATTTTTAATATATACAGATAAAAAAGATTTGGCATTAAATAACTTACAGTTGTTATGTCATAAAAATCAACCAAACTAAATCATATATACTAAATATATATGTATATATATGTATATATATGTCGAATATTCGGTTCCTCTTTCAGCATTCATACTCCTGGCACTAACGGACAAGCTGAGAACTGAATCATGAAACTGTATATATATATATATATATATAAACTTTTGCATAAAAAAATGAAATTTGGGTCATGAAGATAGGGTGGCCAGAATTTTGTGGTTTTTCTAAATATTCATTAGGAATTTGTCATTATTTCTTTGTCTGAAGATGCATATCTAACACTTTAAAAATATCGGGTCAGCTGAAATAAATATTATAAAAAATATGGATAATTTTAAAAAGTTTTTTTTTATATGAAATTATTTTTTCTATATTTTAATTTAATATTATTTTACATTGAGCTCTCTTTTGGATTTTAAATTACATGGATATTGAAGAAAGAAAATCCAAAAATAGAATCGTTTCCACCATCAGATGGTAATATATATATATATATATATATATATATATATGTATGTGTGTGTGTGTGTTGCGGTTCACTGAATACGCTTGGCCCAATCGGCTAGGGCTGTTGAATATACCGACTGCATCTCTACAGTGAGGTAAGACTCTCTCAATGAATGTTCTGGATATAACGCTAAACAACCTGATGTGTAATGCTGGAGATTTCGGGAATAGAGAGTACCCCTTCAGTGACATTGTTCCCTGGTCTATTCTTAAACAGGGGTTCAGCTCTAAGACAGATCGAATACTTTTTCGAAATAGGCGAGATGTACACTGCATTTTGAATTCAAAGATATAACTGGCCGTGATTTACCAGGAAATCGGGAGTCTACCAATACACCCATAACAAGATCACTGGCCATCGTGTAATATATTGACTTGACCGGCAATAAACCGGGTGAATATAGTAGACAGATACATCTGGTCGTAGATAAAATCAACAGAGTGATTAAAGTAGAAATGCGTGGGCATGATACCAGTGACAAATGGAAAACAAGCAATGCGTGGGTGTAAGCCGTGACCAATGGAGAACAAGTATTGCTTGGGTGAAAGGGCGTGACCACGTGGGTTGCGTGGGAGTTTTAAAGCAATATAAGGTCAAAAGGTTTGGCTGAAGACGTTTTCAGCTAGCTGTTCTGATTCTCAACAGTTCCTTTGTGTGCACGAACTCTTCCCGGCTGTTTTTCTGTTCCGGACAAGGGTCACCGTCGAAAAATAAAAAATATTTTTACGTGTACGTACTCCTTGTTTATCAATATCCAGCGGTAGTATACTACAATTGTCCGCCCTTTCGGGGATGTGTAAAATACGCTGACTTTATGCCAAAATAGAGGGAATACGACTCCCCCACCCCAAAAAAGAGCTCGATGTTCAGGGTATAATACGGAACTGCATCTGATGGTAAAGCAGAGCTATTTCACACTTATTCCACACCAAGGGTTATTCCACACTGTAACATATCGACCCTCGACTGAGCTGTCAATCAAGAGATTCACCTGTGTAAATAAGTAGAAGAATAGCGAAACAGGTGCATCCGGTCGAAGATATCGGAATATCACCTTGACCGGTGGACGTGGTTGAATTCGGTGCAGATGCATACGCCCACAGTAAGCAGGTGTACGTCAAACTATTATATAACCAGGTGCCACAGACGACTTTAGTGAGGGAGTTCGAGTTCCAGTCGCAATTGGAGTCAGTTGGGGACAAGATGCCGAATTGAGAGCCAGCGGCAGACAGATGGCTTGGGCCCTCAGTGACCCACGGTTGAGCAGCCCAGCCAAGATGAGAAAGAAGTGCTGCTATGGTCAGAAGAACTTTGGGTCAATATGTGGCAGTCTGTCCCCGTCTCCAACTCACCTCTCACACACAACCAACATCAACCCTTTCGAGAATAAAGTGTGAGAGATATATTTTTATAAAGAAGTGTGTTCGTTCGTTCATTGAAGTCGTCATTATGTTGACTAGGTTTCCGCATATATTTATATATATGTATATGTATTATGAGTATACAACAACAATTCCCAGGTCTCCAAAACTCCAGTTTATTGCCATTACTCCCAGTTCCACTCTGATCTGAAGAGGTACTACTTGTTATCATCCCATCTAGAGATCAAGTTGATCTGTTCACAAATTACTTGTATTCGATGGGAATATTTGATTTCATATCACCGTGTGCAAAAACCTTTTATAAAACTATCGCATTGAAGGCAGGGGTTAGATTACGCAGACTGAATAAGAAGAAGGATGAGCCCACCATCCCCCCAAAAAAGAGCGGTGCTGGATATTACGCTAACAAGTACAGATAATAAGGCTACATTTCCGAAAAACCATTACTCCCAGTTTCACGCTAGCCCAAAGTGGTAGTACTCGTTAGGGTCCTATTTAGGGGTCAAATATATCGGTTTAAGAATCATTCGTACTCGATGGGACCATGAGCCAAAATATACCTCTCAAGAAGCAACTACACAAAGAATGTAAATATGAACGCACAATAAAGATATCTTGGTATGAAATAGCTCTTGACAGGTTTGCATGCCATTAAGATCCACCAATCAATTTCAAGATAGTAGACAAAAATGTAAATGTACAATGAATGCAATTCCCTAACTGTTTGGCATAGAATAACTCAAATTTGACGTGCCATTGGAATTAATCAACCATAGCGCAAAATATCAATACCGTACATACTCGTGTAAGGGATGATTTTTTAAGAACAATTTTTCATCACAAAAAGGTTTTTCATAATGACATAAATTTTTGAAAAGACAAAGCTTACCATCATTTATTACACGTGACTTATGATGAAAAGACACCATTTTGTGGTTAAATTATTGGTCGTTCATTACTGGCAATATATGAGAAAAACACCTATTTGAGGCGAAAAATTAGGGGTCGTTCATTACTTGCATTATTTGATAAAAATACCTATCAATGGCGAAAAATTAGGCGTCGTTCCTTATTTGCAATATATGATAAAAACATCAATTTGTGGCAAAAATAGAAGAGTCGTTCATTACATGCAATATAAAATAAAAACATCATTTTATGACAAAAAACTACAGGACTTCATTGCTTGCAATATTTGATAAGAACACCTGTTTAAGGCGAAAAATTAGGGGTCGTTCATTACTTACAATATATGATAAAAATATCTATTTGAAGCTGAAATTTATGGGTCGTTTCTTACATGCAATATAAAATAAAAACGCCGACCTGTAGTTAAAGTTTAGGCCTCGGCAATTAAACACAATAAATCATAAAAACATATACTTGAGGCTAAAACTTTGGGATCGTTCATCACAGGCAATCTATGATAAAAACACGTATTTGAGGCGAAAAATTAGGGTTCGTTCAATACATGCAGTATATAATAAAGCACCCATTTTGGGCGAAAGATTATAGGTCATTCATTACATGCTATATATGGTGGAAACTCCGGCTTGTACCAATGATTTAGAGGTCGTTCATTACATGCAATATATGAAAAAAACTTTTTTATGGTGAAAAATTTAGGGGTCGTTCATTAATTGCAATATACATGGTGCATTCAATATGTTTCCAGACTTTTTTGAACAGTCATTTAGAATTGTCGTATACTCTTGAAAATTCAGTATGTTATTGCTATACATCTTATGAGATGACAGACCAATTTTTATGATTTCAGCTTCAAATGAACAGCTACTGCAGCAATTGTAATACACCCTACTAAAGCCTGAGTGTCACAGCTGATGAATTTCAAACATGCAATCTGGACATGAGGACACTTTAGAAGAATGATATGCAATAAAATTCTTGGAAAAAACGCCATAGAAACGTATGGAATGCTTCAGACTGCTTCTGGAAAATCTTGCATGAATCGATCATCAGTTTTTGAGTGGCATAAGAGATTCAAGGATGGCACGAAGTCTGTGAGAGATGATGAGAGTTGTGGGAGGATTAAGGAAGTCAATATACCAGAGTTTATTGGCCAAAGGGTTAGGGTTAGGGTTACTATGTTGAGGTTTTAAGGGACTTCAGGAAGAGATTCCTAGGGAAGAGGCCAGCACTCTTCAAATTGGGTCAGTGGCATTTCTAACAGGACAATGCACCAGTCCACGACTTCGTCCTTGTCACAGACTATTTGACCAAGATTGGCATCAAGACAGTTCCTCAGCCCCCCTATAGTCCAGACCTTGATCCCTGTGACTTTTGGTGATTCCCTAAGCTCAGAGGTTGTCGTTATGAGATAATTGAGATGAAAGAGGCTGTGACGAAGGTCATTGACACGCTCACACGAGAGGGATTCCATGGGGCCTTCCAGAAGTTGTTGGAACGGTACAATTGCATTACAGCCGAAGGAGATTACTTCGAAGGGGACTAGAGTTTCATGTGTGTACTATCAATAAAAGTGCCCATACGAAAAAAGACTGGAAACTTATTTTATGATCCTCGTATGATAAAAACATCTATTTGCGGCTAGAATTTAGAGGTTGTTCATTACATGCAATATACGATAAAAACATCTATTTGTGGCCAAAATTTAAGGATCGTCTATTACACAAAGTTTTTCATTAAGACATTGAGAAGGAATACGATATAGATTTGGAAAAAGTAGAGTTATTATTTGTTATTTAATATAACTTTATATGGAGCTGAGAGGAAAGTGACCGGGTTATCGAAAAATCAAGAAAGAATCCGGTCGTATCCCCTGCCTTCTCCAGGTGTCCAAGACGCTTGCTTCCCAGACATATCCAGAGTCGAAAATTCCTGACATTTATAGATGTTTCTTCCTTCCATTGGAAGTCAGATTAGATAAAGCGTAAGTTTGAACCTGCGACTCTAAATGGCTGCTGAACGCTGATTTCAAATGGTTGATCGATACCATTCGATACTGGTCGATAGCATTGAAAAAGTTCAGTGGAACGATACAGACGGGCTGCACCAAACGTTTGGTAGCTTAGAGCAACACGCACAAATGAATCTGGCAGGTTAAAAGAAATGGTTTAAGTTGTAAATGCTCCGCGGATAAAGAAAAAGTAGAGAATTAGATAGACGGGCAAAGAAACTTGCGTTCATTAACAGGGGAAAACTAAAGTGAAGTAACAGCGTTCGTCAATGGTCCAGGAAACCGGGGTTCAATCCCTGGCCAAAAACTGAAAAAATGGTACTTGATTGTGCCTTGCTTAACACTCAGCATTATAAGGTACGCATCAAGGGTAAACTGGAGCAATTCAGGGGAAGGAGTAGAGCCCTTCTCTACACTTCGGTGTAGTAGCTATTAAAAAGTGAGCTTTCGGGTCACCCTCGACTAAGGTCACCAACTTTACTTATTGTATAGATAGATTGATAGATCTTAACGGTATACCGATGCCTTTCGGGGTGTTTTATGCATAGAGGTTATGGTATTGCGTTCATTGTACGCTTATATTCATAGTTTTTGATTCCATCGAGATGTTTACATAAGTTTATAAGGAAAACTATTCCTATATAATAATAAAAAATATACAACTGCAAGAAACCATTTGAATTTAATAATTGTTGGGTTTGGTTTGATTTTATGGCATATCAACCATTTTTGGTTATTCAATACCAGAACTCGTTTATTCATATATATTAGATAAATATGATTCGTAAAACATGTGAACAAAGTGAAAAGGTTCAAAGTATTGCTATGTATGACTAAGAATTCAATAAAATATCAGTCATTTGTTTACACACAGTTAAAGGATCAAACAGTTCTATTTCTAACTACTCAATTTAGCATAAGTCAACTAAGTTAATTAGTGCCAATAACAATTCATACCAATAACAATTCAATTAAACAATTCACTTAAACCTCATACCAATAATAATTCAATTAAACTATATACCAATAACAATTCAATTAAACCTCATACCAATAACAATTCAATTAAACCTCATACCAATAACAATTCAATTAAACCTCATGCCAATAACAATTCAATTAAACCTCATACCAATAACAATTCAATTAAACTACATACCAATAACAATTCAATTAAACCACATACCAATAACAATTCAATTAAACTACATAACAATTACAATTCAATTAAACATCAGCCATTCGTTTACACGCAGTTAAATAATCAAACAGTTTAATTTCAAACGATTAAATTTTGCATAAGCCATTTATTTGATATCTGTTTGAATGTCAAACAGTTCTATTGACTCATAGACAGGACCCTATCAGTTGCTTTCACTCCCAGCCAGAGTGGACCTGAGAGCGATAGCAATGAAGGAGTACTCTATATTTCCCAGCATTACTGGATCCTCACCATCAGATTATTTAATGTCATATCCAAGATACTCGTTTGGGGGTAGGTTTTTTCCTTTCTGCAGAGATGCTGTCCGTGTCTTCTACAGCCCCAACCGACTGGGTTATTAATAAAAGTAATTTCTTGGAACAAAGTTATGTTTTCAAGTAAGTAATTATAATGCATAGTAAACAATTATAGCATTAAGTAACTATTTTTAATATCAATAATTTACAATTTACATATAAATTACTCCTATCTAATATTTATTATTATATCATTTCAAGTTGTTTATTGTATTTGATAATACTCATTTGTTTCCACGCAAATATATGGTTTTAAGTAACTAATAATCATTCAAAATTAATTATAGGTTTTTATTAATCATTAAGGGTTTTCGGACTATTGTCTTCATCTTTATTATTTCCACAACGTTTCGGCCGATATGTCGTTCTTAAAAAGGCTAGATGAAAAAAAAAATCTAAATATGAGCACAGTTAAAAAAAATCATACATAATAGTAGTAATTCTAGTCAAGAAAGAACATTAAGCTTATAAGTCACAAAAGTTCCCTGTGAATTGTCCAGCAGGACACATAGCGTAACGGTTATAGGCCTTGGTTCCCTAAGGAGACAATCATCTAAATGTTACAGGTTCAATCATGACTGCAGGCGAGTAACAATACAATACCTGATTATGGCTAAAGGAATCTATATATATATATATATATATATATATATATATGAATTAACTTCCGATTGTTTACATTTTACGCTATCGGATACCCAAGTGCTCTGTTTTAAGCGAGTGGCAACCGTTGATTTCTTGGCCAACCAACCAACATCTACCTATAAAATCATTCTAGATGGGTTATTAGGACGTCAAAATCAGTCCACTGGTAAAGACACCAAGATTTGATCTTAACTAGAAGCGCTGATTTATACGTAGATAATCCCAGCAATTTTTACGGGCAGTATGCAAATATTTCTATAAGAAAGCATAAAAAAATATATATGTTCCCTCTCGTAGGGAACATATATATATTGTCATCAACATGTATGTGTGTGTGTGTTTGTGTGCATTATCCGATTCTTGTCGTTTTATATAGAATACATCATATCGCTAATTTTTATGCAGATCAAACAAACATTAAAAATGGCGCAAAATGGCGAGCCTTCAAAATGTGAAAATAAAATAATTTCAGATCCAATCAATCACTTACAAATTATAAAATCATTGAAATTTTCTGGTATGGTTTGGTTTGGTTTTATGGCACATCAACTATTGTGGGTTATTTAAAGCCAAATCAATTTCATACTTATAAGTAGTTCAATTTCAAACAATTCAGTTTAGCATAAGTACACTATTTCAATGTCAAAAACAGTTCCATTTCAAACAATTCAGTTTAGCATAAGTACACAGTTTGGTTCTATTTGATCCATAGATAGGACATTTCAGCTGCCACCACTCCGGCCAAGAGTGGACCTGCGAGCGATGGCAATGGAGGAATACTCTGTATTCCACAATGCTCCAGAATTACTGAAACCTCACCATCAGTTTGTTTAGTGTTATATCAAGACACTCCTTGGAAGGGTCTTACCCCACTGGAGAGATGCAGTCGGTGTATTCTACAGCCCTAGCCGACTGAACCACAGGACACTCGTTGGGGAAGTCTTACCCCTCTGCAGAGATTCAGTCGGATTATTGTACAGTACCAGCCGAATGGGCATGATAACTAACAAATGTAATTTTTATTTTTATACCAATTCTATAATTCTGGCGACGAGAAAAATCCCAGATGATACAATATGCACATAAAAAAATATCCTACAAGCTTATATCTGAGAAAAAATTCAATAAAAAAGAATAGACCAAAAACATTCCTACCGCTTGAAAATAATGAATCAGCACTGCAATGCCTAGCCAAAATAAAAAACGCCGTCAGAATCACCTAAGTTGAAACGTAAGAGTGGTCAATAAACTAAGTAGTAATTAACGAAGCTTTCTTGCTTCGATGGGGCACAAGGCCAAATGAAATGAGCACCCAATGAGAACTGAACTCACTCATGAAGGGTTGCTTGTGTAGCTTGCTAATCATTACCCCACCCGAGGTGCCCTCAATGCAATAAGTGAAATTTGAATACCTAAAGAGCCAGAAGCAATCTACTTAGGTTTCACTTACTCACCTACCGGATCACCAGAATTTTTCTGATATATATATATAAGCATTTTTAGTTAAACATTATACCATCAAAACGGATATAATTAGGTATTATTTTTAACCAAACTCCACAGCATTTATTACCCTTTGGGGCTTACTGATTGTGAGACCCCCTCTTCCAAAAAAAGGATATACTGTGTATGACACAAAACTACATTTGATGGTGAGACTCCGGTCCTGGAGCTTCGGGGAATGTGTAGTACTCCTTTTTTGTCATTATTCTCATGTCTACTCTGACTCGGAGTGGCAGTACCTGTTAGAGTCCCATCTGATTGATATTAAATAGAATTATTTGTGCTTTATAGAAATACTTGGAATTATTTGTGTGCAAACAAATGAGTTCTAGCCTTAAATAACCCGCAAGGGATGATGTGCCATAAAACCAACTAACCAACCAACATCTACATATAAAATCATTCTAGATGGGTTGATAGGACGTCAAAATCAGTCCACTGGTAAAGACACCAAGATTTGATCTTAACTAGAAGCGCTGATTTATACGTAGATAATCCCAGCAATTTTTACGGGCAGTATGCAGATATTTCTATAAGAAAGCATAAAAAAAACTGTGGCTTAAAAGAATGGTATAGAACTAGAAGAATTAAGGAACAGTTGACTCCAAGAAACGCTACCATTGATTTTTTGGTAAATTCTTCCGTGTTTGTGTGAGGGGCGGTCTTTTCTGGTTTTTTTGGTTGTTGTTGTTGTTGGGGAAGGGTGTCTTTCGCTTTCTGGCAACTCAGCTCATAAGCTCTGTTGATATTAAAGAAAAGAAAAAAGAAAAGAAACAAAAAAAGGACTTAACTTGTGGTGTCTAAAGATTACTCATATTAAAATTGATGGATTTCTAAGCAATTGGTCTGTAAAACTGTTTACAGGTCCGGCGGGGAAATTTTCAATAAGTGATCCATCATGAGTCGCTTTCGGCAAATATACAACAAAAGCTCGGAACTATGCCAGGTTAATTGATTCTTCTTCTTCTTCTTCTTCTTCTTCTTCTTCTTTCTTTCTTTCTTTCTCTTTCTTTCTTATTTTTCTCTTTCTTTCTTTCTTTCTTTCTTATTTTTCTTTCTTACTTATTTTTCTTTCTTTCTTTTTTCTTTCTTTCTTATTTTTCTCTTTCTTTCTTTTTTTCTCTTTCTCTCTTTCTTTCTATCTTATTTTTCTCTTTCTTTTTCTTTTTGCTTCTTTCTTTCTTTTATTTCATACCTTTCTTCTTCTTCTCCTACTTCTTCTTTCTTGCTTTTTTCTTGCTTTTTATTTTCTTTCCTTTATTTCATACCTTTCCCCCTCTTCTTCTTCTTCTTCTTCTTCTTCTTCTTCTTATTATTATTATTATTATTATTATTATTATTATTATTATTATTATTATTATTATTTACTCTTTTAGAGTTTTTCACATCAGTATTAGCTGATGGTTTTTCACTGGAGTTTGAGTGACAGCATGTCTCGTCAAGTCTCCAGGACTCTTCTCAGTATTCTTGCCGTTCTCAGTAATGCTGTCATTTGGATAGTCTCTACCCGTCCGTCACCTTCCAAGTCCTCCAGGCCTTTTTTTGATAATCCTTTAGTTATTGTGCCCAAAGCACCAATCACAATTGGTACAATCGTCACTTTCATGCTCCACAACTTTTTTAATTCTCTAGCAAGGTCAAGGTACTTATCCTTCTTTTCACATAACTTCAGATTTATTCAGTGGTCAGCTGGGACAGCAAAGTCGACAATTTTGCAAATTCTCTTTTTTTGTTGTTATTATTATTATTATTATTATTATTATTACCTTTTCCTCTTTCAAATTTTTCTCCCTTATCTTTTTTATTTACTTCATATTTATCTGTTTCTTCGGTCTTAGACTTCCTGCCTTTCGTCTCTTTTTCTTTGTTTTGTTCTGTCTTTCTTTTTCCTTCTTTCTCTTTCTTTTTTCTTTTCTTTCTTTCTTTTTATTTCTTCGCAATTGTAATTCCTTATCCTTCTTTTTTTTCCTTCTCTTTCTGATCATTATTCTTTTTTCTTTCTTCTTTCTCTTTTTTATATCTTTCTTTATTTCTCTTTATTTCGTTCTCTTTCTTCTTTCTTCCTGTTTTCTTCCGTTCTTTTCAACTTTTCTTTTTTTTTTTTTTCTTTCATCTCTTTTTTTCTGTCTCTTTGGCACAGTGACTAACGCACTGGACTGCGATATCGTAGTAAGAGAGTTCGAACTCAAGTTGTACTGAAATTTTCACTTTTAGGCTAATACCCAAGGAAAAGGCATGAACCTACTTATCCCTACTCCTCTAGGTTAAATAGCGCTCCAGCTGTTCTTCCACTGGGATGGCTCAGGTATTAAATACCCTGCCAATGTTTTTCTGTCATTAAATAAATAAACCAAACAATTTTTTTTCTTTTTCTTCTCTTTCCTTTACTTCTCTTTCTTTCTTTCTTTTTCTTTCTCTTTTTCTTTCTCTTTGTATATATTTTTTTCTTGGCTTTCTTCTCTTTTTCTTATTTTTCTCCTCTTTGTTCTTTATTCCCTTTCTTTTTCTTCCTTTTCTTTTTTCTTTGTCTCTTTTCTTTTTTTTTTTTGTTCTTCATCCTCATTTTTTACATGTGGTTCAATATTATAATACTAATTTTTTTCGGTCCCTTCCGTAATATGCCTTTCTTTCTTTCTTTCTTTCTTTCTTTCTTTCTTTCTTTCTTTCTTTCTCTTTGTATCTTTCTTTCTTTGCTTTCTTCTCTTCTTCTTATTTTTTCTTCTCTTTGTTCTTTATTCCCTTTCTTTTTTCTTCCTTTTCTTTTTTCTTTGTCTCTTTTCTTTTTTTTTTTTTTTGTTCTTCATCCTCATTTTTTACATGTGGTTCAATATTGTAATACTAAATTTTTTCGGTCCTTTTCCTGTATATATATTTCCGTAATATGTCTTTCTTTCTTTCTTTCTTCATACTTTCATATATCCTCCTTTTTACATATTTTCTTTGGACAACATATGCTACCAGACAACGACTCATCATTCACCACGAGTTAACAATCTAATGTACAGTGCCTCGTGATATGTATGGTTATCAAGCTAGACTATCAAATCTTCACGAGTGAGATCGAGTCTCATTGGGCGCCCTATTCATACGGCTTTGTGCCACGTCTAAGCAAAAAGCTAAGTAAATTACAACACTCTAATGTTGGAAGTATTTTACAATCGATTTAGTGAATTCAATCCTTGTTTGGTACCCATCAACTTACCTTGTGCTAAATCTAAGCTGCGTTTCATTTGAAAGGTACTGTACTTAGTGTAATGGGTAAAGAACTTAGGCTACAAGACATGTTTTACTAAGCTCAATTCCCAGTAGATGACTCCTACTCTTGACCTTATACCAAACTTATTTAACTTAAGTTACTTCGTAAATAACTGCCATAAGATAGACTTATCAGGATTGATTGAATAGTTCACGGGCTAACTTAGATGATTTCATGAAATATGTCATTGGCCTAGCGGTTAGAGTGTTCGCCAATGGCCCGGGAGACCTGAGTTCAATCCCAGGTCGAGTCATACCAAAGACTCAAAAAATGGTACTTGATGCCTCCTTGCTTAACACTCAGCATTGTAAGGCACGGATCAAGGGTAAAGTGGAGCAATCCAGGGAAAGGAGTAGCGCCCTCCCCTACACTGCGGTGTAGTAGCTATCGAAAAGGGAGCCCTCGGATCACCCTCGACTATGGTCGCCAACTTTACTTTTACTTATGACTAAATGAGCTGTATCTTTTAACAATAATCCAAGCTATTTTTCCATCTGTGTTGGAGAGCTTGGTTTCCATTGGTCAAAAAGTGATCAACTGCAGATATGAAATCATGATATGAACTTTTTAGGCTATGAACTTTTCAGCCAATCATATATATATACATACATATATATGTATATGTGTGTGTATGTGTGTGCGCATGCGCATGCTCGGTTGTGTGTGAGAGTCGTATATCTATAAGTATAATCTAAACCTTACATGGACACACTAATAGGTTCTCATATCTCATTATTTTTGACAGTTATTGTATTTTTATTTTGGCTTCTTCAATCTTCAATCTATTTCTTATATATAAGTAAGTAAAGTTAGCCAACTTAGTTGAGGGTAAACCAGAAGGCTCCATTTTTATAGCTACTACACTGAGGTGTACAGAAGGGCACTATATATATATATATATATATATATATATATAATGACAATCATCAGGCAGGGATGAGGATTGTCGTAATGAAACCCAGACTCACATATAAACTTTAATGCTATTATATAAATATATATATATATATATATACATATATATGGGATTATCATTTAAGTAAGTAAATTTGGCGACCGTCGTTGAGGGTGACCCAGAACATAGATATACGTATATATACATATATATATATATATATATATATATATATATATATATATATATATATATATATATATATATATACACGCATATATATATATATATATATATATATATATATATATATATTACTATAATCCAGCTGGGATGATAATTGTATGAAAACGGCATGAAACCCAGGGTCGCAGATAAACTTTGATGCTACAGAATAAATATATATATATAAACAAATATATATATATATATATATATATATATATATATATATATATATATATATTTGTGATTATTATTTTATAGTAGCTTTACGACAGATATTCATCACTACCCAAATTATACTGCATTTGGTCTGTCACAAACCCACCAAGTCAGATAGTGACAACCATTCACTGTTATAGTATATATATATATATATATATATATATATATATATATATATATATATATATATATATATATATATATGCAAAACTCTTTTAATGAATTGAGCACTCCTCTCTCTTTTACTGTAAAATGTAAACAAAAAAATTAGTACGTATACGTTAAATTCCCTCACTCAAGTTAAGATTATTTATAGCTGTGAGGTTATGTTGTCCACTAGACGCAAAGTTGGCAAAGTTTCGATCCCCAACAAGAGATATCATGAGTGTCAAATCATACAGAAACAATCTGTGGATAACAATGTGTTTTTGTATATATATATATTTGTTTGATAAGCCCGTACACAAGAAATTAGATAAGTCCAAGCTCTATCAAGGATATTGACTATACTTAATATATAAATATTACAAACAGCATTATATATATATATATATATATATATCCGAACATCATATTTAATAAAATAGATAATAAAAAAATTTTAATATACAATCTTAGTATTGACGGTAAGAATCCTTGACAAACTTATATTGTAGGTTATTTCTATAAAATACGTAAATACACACATATATATATATATATGTGTGTGTGTGTGTGTGTGTGTGTGTATCCGTGTGTGTGTGTGTGTGTGTGTGTGCGTGTGTCTCCATGTGTATGTGTATGTATGTGTGAATAGATATTGTGAACACACGTAAATACATTTATGCTGCTTTACCAAACTTACTGTGTCAAGAGTGTCCTACCCATGATATTTTGTACTTATAGTCGAGGAAAGAAGAGACTGATTTTTCCGGTTTTGAAGATCATTAGCGCCAAGGGAAATTCAAATGAGCTTATCTTTACATTATATCATATGAGACAGATATATAGTCCAGTCGGCTGGGGCTGTAATATTCACCGACTGCATATCTGCAGAGAAGTAAAACTTCCTTAACGAGTGTCCTAAATATGACACTAAACAATCTGATGGGCTCCAGTAACGCTGGAGCTTTGGGGAATGCGGAGTGCCCCTTCATTGCCATCGCTCTCAGGTCCACTCTGGCCCTGAGTCGTAGCAACTGATAACATCCTATCAATAGGTCAATTAGAACTATACTGTGTATTTATGCTGTGTATTTAAACTGAATTGTCACAAATACAACTGTTTTTTTTATTTAACTGTGTATAAATAAATGACTGATGTTTAATTGAATTGTTAGTAATACATAGCAATACTTGGAACCATTTAAATTTGCTGACTAAGCTGAGTAGCTTGCAATAGAACTGCTTTTGACATTTAAACTGTGTACTTAAGCTAAACTGATTTTTTTTAAATAGAACTATATATATATATATATATATGGACTCTAACAAAACGGCTGGAGAAGAAGCTAGACGGCAATTACACAAGAATGCTGCGAGCAATTTTGAAAAAGTCCCGGCGGCAACACCCCACAAGACACCAACTGTACGCCACCTGCCTCCTACCACGCAAACTATTCAAGTTAGACGAACCAGACATGCAGGACACTGCTGGAGAAGCAGGGACGAACTCATAAGTGATGTACTCTTATGGACCCCCACACATGGCCGTGCAAAAGCAGGACGACCAGCGCG
>CAUZXS010003349.1:7500-85000 GCA_963585895.1 Sepioteuthis lessoniana
TCCAAACTAAACCCATTGTTATCTCATTTTGCCCCCTTTTCCTAGTGTTTTACATACCCTCTCTAACATCATTTTCCTGTTATCTTTATCATCCTATTTTTCTTCCCTTCCTTCTTTTACTCCGAAAACCTTTTTCAAATCACTTCCCTTCTTTTTTCAACCACTTCTTTATCTTCTATTTTTGTCTTCTAGAAGCCAAAATGTTATTTCTACCAATTATGACCAAATTCTGTCAACAACTATACAGTCCGCACCCTTCAGACAGACCTCAAGCGGTGAGCGACAACGCCCAAATTTCTTTGTACGTGACCTCATCATTCTGTATAACCAAAACACTGATCTACCCGCTTTCTTTATGCCTTTTCTTAGAAAGATTTGTATTCTGTCAGATTGGCCGTTAAAAATAGTATTTTTTCTTTTTTGTATTTTCAACCAATGTCTACCAAGAAAAGAAAACGTATCGTGTTCAAAATAATGTGAGCTGAACACAACTTAATGTTATCATCTTGCTGCACAATACCAGGCTAAAGATAATTATATTTCTTGCTTTATGTCGTCTTCATTCGCATCAGTTGCCAGGTTTCTTTCGGAGAGCGTGTTGTGCGTGACTTGAAGATCGTAGCAGAATAGTCTCTTCTTCCCATGATTCCTAACTTTGGCAAAAATCACACAAAGAATTGGATTTATAATCTCTCAACCATTAAATAATGAAGATCACGGATCCATTTTGATATTTATGATGGAGAGTGCAAGTATTTTGTGTATAGGAAAAGAGAGAGTACCTTACAAATCTTCACCATTCCTTTGTTTGTTTCTCTCGATGTCATCATATTTCTTTCTCTTTTTTTTTTCTTTCAAATATATATCCGTTTATTTCTTTACTCTTTTATCTATACCTTACCATTTTTGATTTCATATTCTTTAACATTTTTTCTGTTTGTCTCTTTCTACTTTTTCATATATTTTAATCTGCATATTTCTTCATTATTTTATTCATTCTCGTGACTAACTTTCTTTCGTTTAGTCAGTCATCTCCGTGCTGCTTAAAATAAACCCACTCAATCCCCTTCCAGAGACCTAAAGCCCACCTTCCCCCAAAAGTGTATGACAATTGTATCTGATTGCGAGGGTCTAATTCTCGAGACATGAGTAGTGTAAATTCACTCTTTCTTTATCATTTCTTCCTGGCCTCCTCTGACAAGACAAGAATACCTGTTCGAGTTACATTGATCAGTCGAATAGATCTGTTTAAAAATTAATTGCATTCGATACGACCATGAGAGAAAATATCTTTAAAAGAATTGCACAAATAATTCAAATTTAAGCGTTCAATGATTATTTTAACGGCATGTCAACCCCTCTATTGTTATTTTACTCCAAGGGTTTTTTCTTATAACAATTTCTGCATTCTTGCGAATAACCAACTATTTGTCAATATGGCAAAATAGATACCCCTGCATATTATTATTAAAACGTTTAAAGATATCTGTGCAGAAAAAAATCAATAAACATTTGGCAATAAGTGTTGTTGCTGCTAACAAATGTTGAAAATTAAATTGCTATCTTTTATCAGAATTCATTTTACTTCATATATTTAATTTTTTTCTACAAAATTTATTTAATTTAAAAGAACACAAGTATAGAACTAAATTTTACCCAAGGAAAATAATTATACACAATTACTATGAAATAAACAACTGTGAAACAAAATATATTCAGCAAATGCTAAGAATACACAAATATTTCCTATTATATCTATAAAAGATGGATGTGATTTAGCATTTTAAAAAGTCGGAAATTAATCACGGAAAGTTGTTTTTTTATCTATCTCATTGCCAATCAAGTCTCTGAAATATTTCCATCTAGAGATATTTTTTATTTATTTATTGCTAAACGAAATATCTGTCTAGTCAACAGGAGATGAGACAGTGTGAAAAAAAGTTTAAAAAATGGCACTGAGTAAACACTTCCGATAAGCAACTTCCGGTAGATATTCTGACAGATAACAGTAGTTTCTATGAAGTGATAAACCTGATAATTCACGTGTATGTGTATACACTCTTGAAAAACATGAAGTACTCTGTAAACTTGAATGTATCAATTATTTTTTTCACTTGGAAAGAGTACGTTTTAAAATTGATAAGCGAAGATAAAGTAGTTCATAATACAGAGTGTTAGGTTTATTCTAAATTATCTTTGCTGACAAAACGGTAGGAGAAGAAGTAATTACACAAGCAATATTGAACAATATTGTTCGCAAGCAATATTGAACAAGTCCTGGCGGCAACACCACACAAGACACCAACTATACGACCACCTGCCTCCCATTACGAAAACTATCCAAGCTAGACGAACCAGACATGCAGGTCACTGCTGGAGAAGCAGGGACCACCTCATAAGTGATGTACTCTTATGGACCCCCTCATATGGCCGGGGTTAATTTACTGTATTTGACGGTTTATAAGACGCACCACAACTTCAGCTGGACAAATCAATGAAAAAAAAAAGTACTAAAATTAAACATGATGAAATTAATATAATCAATATCATGAATGCTAAAATTTTTAATTTGCATTATAGTCTTTTAAATTATGACAAGAGGTATGTGAAAGCTACTCTAAAGTCTGAGATAATAGGAGTTGCCATATAGCTAATTACGGCTGACAATCAATAATTTTAAACCTATATAAGCATGTAAGACACAGGGCAATTTTAAAAGACGTTTTAGTAAAAAAAAAAATTTTTTTAAAAATACGGTAGCCAATTTTCAGTTTTCTTTCAGAATGGGTTATCAAAAAGAATACTAGGTTGGTCATTTCATAAATAAGGTTAATTTTACTTTTGGAATTGGCAATAAGCCCTGTTTTCAAAACTGATGGGTTGTTTCATGTCTTAGAAGATTATCAGGATGCCATTCTTTACTAAACTCTAACTCGTAATGAAAACATTTTTTGTAAATTCTACAGGATTTTCACTTTGTGGCTATTGAAAATTAGTAGACACATCTTAGCTCAAGCTTAGAGCAATCTGCTTGATTTGCTGCTATTTTAAGTAGCTTCAAAATCTTTTAAACAGAATGAATTAAATTTTGCTCTAACCCAAATTCCAAACATGACATAATTGAGATTTATAGAAAAAAATCAGAAAAAAATGAATATGTTCCTTTTTTTAATCTCATCTATTGAATCAAAATAATATACCGGCTTTAGTCTGATATAGTGTTAGGTCAAAAATAAATACCTCTTATCGGTGACTTGTTGCTTTTGTTCTAATAAAGATAGACCCAGTCTCTTTCGATACGTTTTATTACAAGTCGTATTATATCCTTTATACAATTTCACTCTTCTTTTTGGTTTCAATACATTAGAATGAGTAAATATTCTATGTATGGATTCACGCATAATGTGTTTCTGACGCTGACCTTGCTTGTAGCGATAGCAGAACTGAAAAAGACATTTATCTTTGCGGTACACAGATGGTAAATAATCAAGATATAACATTATTTGTATATAATGTAAATTTCTTCTAAGCATTTAGGCTTAAATGCACTTCACGGTTCAGTAACCTTTCACTTCCGTCAATCGGAAACATCTTGTAACCATGACTTTATACAACATTCTAATTTGATTTATAAACTAATTAGATACTTCAACTCGTGTTAAACAAAAAGATCAGGGAGAAGAGTCTGAGAAGAGCTAGTCTTTTATCAAGCTTACAACAAGACCTGAAATATAGGCCACATAGAGAAAATGGAATTCACTAACAATGGCTTGTAAGCTAGTCTTGCTGACAATTAAACCAGCGAGTCACCCGAATCGCATAGGATGAAAAATTAGAGGGATTGATGAGGACAATATCATTATCATCATCATGTCATGCCGCCAGAACGGTTGATATTTTCATGAGCGAGCGCAGAGATTTTTTTTATAGCAGAACTAATAGATCTAAGTGATAAAAAAAAAAAAATATTTGTTCAATTTAAGATGGTTAAGAAATGTTGAAATAAAATGCCTTCTTTAGAAAAAGAATGATATTTTCACTCCAAAAAAAAAAAAGAAAAAAAAAGGAAAGCTGTAGAGTTGATACATAGTTATTCCATCGCTACTGGAGAAATATTTTATCACAATTCATCCGATGCAGGTAGGCTCGAAATTATATAAAGACGTAAATGATATATCTATGATTTTAACAAGTATATATATATATATATATATATATATATATATTCAACAGTTTCGGAAGGAAAATTACTTAATCGATTTTGTGTCTTGCTCCTTCAAATCTTCAAATAATATAAGTAAAATATTGTGTACTATCTCCAAGAAATTTTTAAACCCGCTCAAAAGCGCCAATTGGCTAATAAATAAATAAAAATAAATAAATAAAATAAAAAACAGATAGAAAAACGACAGTTTTTCGAATCTATTTCTTCACAAAAATCAACATTTATTTAACATGGAAAACTGATAATTTCTTATATATATATATATATATATATATATATATATATATATATATATATGAGAGAGATGAATAAATTAAATAAAAACGATATAAATATTTCTTTAATTGTTCTCAACTACTTTCGACTTTAGATCATCGTCTCGTAAAAAAGTTTTTGCAAAGAATTTTATTTTAGTCTTTTAAATGATTTTTGAATTTATTGATATGCCACAAAAGAAGCGACAAAACCTAGAAGGGAGTCTAAGGATTTAAACCATGCCTATTTCACTTCAGATAGGACCTCTTGTCCTATCCTGTTCAAAGTGGAAACTTTGGATAAACTTTAACCATTTCTGCACATAAACAAATATAAAAAGGAGGGGTTGGGTAAATACATATATACTCTTCAAAAATTAGTAGTTTACCAACATGATACTACTTTATATCTGAAGGGCAAAGTATTAATTCTCTTCATAGACGTGTTCTGTAAATTGATCTTAGGTTATTACATCGAGTGGTAAATTCAACGTCAGTAAATTTATCATATGTTAAGGTTATAAATTTTAAAAAGAGCTAAAAGGGTTTATGAAAACCCTTTATTTTCAGAGCAATCTGTTTTAATTGTGATGCATTTTCTGGCGATAGATTTATCTTAGGAAAAATCTACATAGAATCCTTTCTTGATCTATCTTGGTTACTTGCCTCAAAAAATTTATCTAAGATTTTATAAACTGAGCACTTACTTTTTAGCCTCTTGTTTCATGTTGAATTTGAATGATTTCAGTTAGTAAATGTCTAATTTAATGTAATTGAAGACAAACAAGCGAGAATCGGTATTTTAGGAATTGTGATAAATTAAGGATAAAAGCAAAGTTTTAAAGTTAGGAAAAACGATTAAAAGAAGAATTAAGGAAGTTAGCCGTGCGTTCGACAAAAATTCACACTTAGAATTGAAGTGAAATGGAGTAAATAATTGAAGAGACATTTTGAGCAAGGTGAATCTTAAAAAAAAAAAAAAAATAAAAAAAAAAACAACCTAAGAAGAATGCTAACAAATAAAGGAGATAAAGATATAAGACATTTATTTTAGTGTCGAGCGAATAGATTAGATTTTCTACTTTAAATGAAACACGGCTGTCGGAAGAGAAACAAATAGAACGAATAATAAAACCAAAGAGATACTAATAGAACATATTTCACCGTGAAAATAAAACAAAATCGAGATATAAACTATAAAGAAACGTTTAAGTTTATCATAGACCGAGTTTCTAAGTAAAGAAACCAAGGCATTTCAAGGTATCAAATATATTTTCCTTGTTAAAGACCTTAACTCTTACCATTTATCTCATGAACATAACTGAAGTTTTCCTCTGACTATATATATGTATATATAATGAATGGGGGAATTGATATATTAAGTTACAAATTACCATGACAAGAAAATCCGGCACACACCGACACGTGCCATACGGAGCACTAAACAGCTGTTTCGACCTTATTAGGTCTCATCAGCAGTGCACACTGTGGTCTCTACCACTGGAGATCGAACCAACAACTATAGTATGCAGAAGCCGAAACTCTACCACTAGGCCACTGGTTCATGCCACGTATAAGCGAAACCGAATTAACAAGTCATGGCAAATTGCGCGACCACTTGACCTTATATATATATATATATATATATATATATATATATATATATATATACTAACCCTTCCACACAATCTGGATGTGAAATAAGGTCAATATTTCAGTTGAAGTCTAACAGGTTTCAGTTAAGAGTTTTTCTTTTCATTCACTGCTTGCCATTTTCAGGTTAAAACGTCCAGTCTGCCATACAAATTATCCACAGCGGGGATATTAACGCAATGTCAAATGTAGACAGCCTAATCAAGGATTTGATCGCGGATCACCGTTTCCATTTCACTAGGAGCATCTCTGAGTATACTGTATCAATATTATTCTTTTATATATTAAGGTGCATCACAAGTAAATAGAAATAAAACATTAGCTTGTTCGAAGTTGGCAAATTTCAGGTGTTTTTTTTTTGTTTTTTTTTTTTAATGCTGGTCGTGATTCACAGCTAATGAATATTTTATTGTCACTCACTCACGATTAAATGTGACTAATAAACTATTTTTGGAAGTTGTACTTTTAAAAATTCGTGTCTAGACTTACCCAGCGTTCGCACCGGAAGCATGTTTTAAAATGAATCACTAGGTTCCAAGTGGCATTGCCTAAAAGTTGCAGGGCTCGGGTTATTGCTTGGCGCCTGAGAAGAGTCTAAATAGGAATACCGAGGAAACCCAGCTTTTTTGTCAATAACTACACAAGAGTCTCGATTCTTGCTTGAACCCTCACGATAAAAGGACTTTATGTCGAATCTGACTTCGTGAAAAGTTGAATAAATCCCTACCTGGGTAACCTTATCAACCCAAAGGCATAAGCAGGATATATGGGTTCTTTGACAAAGCAAAACTTAGTAAATAATGTCGTATTGTTGTGTTTCAACAAAATTGTCGAAGACACAGACGAAATGGTAATAAGTTCCAAGTATGAGTTACACACCAATTTCAAGATTTATTATACTGCTTTGTTAGTGCTTCTCAACCTCCCTTTGAGCCGGTCTCAACAACTGGGTTATGTCAAATGGTAATTTTGAGTCGATGAAGGGAAGATCCTCTTGTTAAACAAATCATATCCTACCCGTCAATAAACGAGCGGGGGAGGTGCGCTCGATTTGAAATTTAAGCTCTTTACTTTCCTTAGTCGGTTACTTATCGACTGACTTCCAGACTTTTTTTGAAATCCCAAACTCATGTGTTACGGTTTCTCGCACTTACTGCCAAAGTTCACCGAAAGTGAGAAGGCTGCTACTCCACCACATTAATGACTGTTTATTCTCTCTTCATACTTTTATTAATTAGAAATAAATGTGTTGATTTTGATCGGGTGAATCAAATGATTTGCCATATTTTGGTATATACAAGTTTACGGACATGTATCATGTTACAGAAGCCGTTCAAGCTGCAGTGGATAGTACTATGTTGGTAGTATCATGGTTGTTGGTGCGATAACATGTTATGCACTGTTTTACTGTGTGATTTGAAAGTTACACAAATTAATTTACAACGTCATATACTTCAGGAACTTTCGCTTTACGAGTTCACATTAAGCCTTAACCATATTTACCAACCCCTCCACTCGGGCAGGATATGACACAAGGTCAATTTTGAAGCGGAGTTTAACAGGTTTGAATTCAGAGTTTTCCTTCTCTTTGACTAGTTTCCTCACCAAGGCTGAAGAACCAAGTCTGTCCTACTATTTACCCATAGCTGGAGGGAGAATAATTGGATCCATACCTTTCCCAGAGTATTAGTGCTATGTGAAATGCAATCAATCTCGTCGAGGATTTGAACTCGCGTCGCCGTGTCCATTTCCTACGACAATAACCATTACACCACCTTCACATTACGCCTTAACTCCGGAGCATGAACCCTAAACTTTTAATGCACGAAAGGTAAAAGTTTCGGCTTATTTGTCTAATGGCATATCAACCTTCCTAAGGAGCCCAGTCGCCTGGAGGTGTAGAATACTTTAATGGCATCTCTGCTTAAAGATAAAACTTCCTCAACGAGTATCCTTGATATGACACAAAACAATATGACAGTATTGTTGCAGTACTGCTGAAGTTTCAGGGAATGCGGAGTATCCCTTCATTGCCATCGTTCCCAAGTCTACTCTGACCCGCAGTGGTAGGACCTTATATGGTTTTATCTATGTGTCAAAGAGAACTAAACTGTGCGCTTATGCTAGACTGAACTATTTGATATAGAACTGTCTTGATAAGTAAACTGAATTCTTCGAAATAGAACACTCTATATGCCTAAAAATGGATTTGGCATTATGTAACTTAAAATGATTGATATGCCATAAAGTCAAACCAAACCTTCCTAAGTTATTTTATGCAAAGCTCCCCTCGTAAATGGGGAAGGCAAACACTTTCAAACGCATATATGAATGGAGATAAGGGAGATCATACCACTCTTAGAGCAGTCGTGCAAAACTAACGTAATACCGTTAGTAGAGTTGGCATGGAATCTTGGATACTGAAACTTTGATTTAAACCATCGGGACAAATCCATTAAGTTTCACACTGCGAGTATCAGGGGCATTTTACGTCTCAAATATAAACTGTTTCAATATACATTGCTTATAACTCTACAAATAATGTGTTATTTATTTTTTCAGATATGAAAATAGTCTAGTATAACAATTAATCCTCGATCACAATACTTTGGACGAGAGAGGAAAACATATTTTGCGTCACAACTTATCTGAAGATAAATTCATCCAAAACTCTTTCAAAACAGATGCAACCCATTAATATGATAATGATCTATTACCGAGACGACAAACTCAAAAAAGAGATTGCATATTATGATAGCTGATATAATAATAATTAAAAGAAAGAACATTAGTTTGATGTGTCTAGCTCAAAGGAAGCATTTTTTACAAGACATGTTCCAAATGACCGCCATTGCATTCGTCTTAATAATAAATCATAATCATATTAATGGGCTGCATCTATTTTGAGACACCTTGCATAATGTGGTTTGTCATCTTTAGGACCTTGGCAAACCAATCCGGAGATGCCGAACTGTGCCTTTCGTAATCATAATATAACAAAACTTTTGTCTTATCCTCATATTATATTTTGGTAAATGGTTACATTGGTTAAACAAAACGTGCTTTCTTTCTTCATCTGTGAACAAGAAGAGCCGGTAGAACATTATTGCCCTCTGAAGCTGATGATAAGGATATAGCTAATTAGAGCACGTGTCAAAAATTGTTTACTGAATTGTAAGTAAATAAATGAGTGTATTCTGGCATCAAGTACATGAAAACATGTTAGAGCTTAAAATATGGATGAACTTGATGAACCTTAGTCGAAAGATCTTGCAACAAGAGAAAAAATACGTTGGATTTAGAAAATAATTAGACGGATAAGCCTCAGCCGTTGTACATTTACAAGCAGTTTAAAAAAAAAAATCACCAGCACGAAAAATCGAAGAGCAAATTAACACACATCGGTCTGCATTGGAAAAAATGTTATTCACTTTTTGCCTGACTTCAAAGAATGTCATTTTTCCACAAAATATCCTTAAGTTATAAAATGGATTTACAACGAGAATTGAAAAAGAAATATAACCTCATAGAGTCCAGCATAGTATTAAGCCACTCTCTCACGTTCGGAAAAAAAATACGTAAAATATATATCTGTGTTATAAAAAAAGGAAATGGATATTTCATTAAATATTTCTGTTTTGTGTGAATTTTAGCAATGAAAAATCACAATGAGCAAGTGGTTCTGTTTAAGGTCACCTAAGATAAAAACTTCCTCTGTTCTGAGGGATAGAAAAAATTGGCATAATGGTTTCAGTATTTTTGTTTAAAGTTATACAAACTGTCATGATCTTTTAATCACGATGCCATCCTTGTTGAACAGTAGTTGTACTTTTTGAGCCATTGCTTGGGGAAAAGGGACTTATGGCTATCCGAAGGTTATCAGAACGAAAGGGAATATAATATCGTGACTGAAGGTCGAATTTGCTCAGCACGATGTCAGTGTAGCACGTTAGCACTGTGCCTCTTTACACGTAACAGTTAAACGACCGTTTTTATGGTTAAAATGTGAAGGATCAACAGATCGTACAGAATGGATAATATTGTTATTTTCTAACGCGTTATATTCTGCACATATCTTTTCAGACTGCCACTTTATTTGAGACAAAATATACATATATATATTTCTCCTAAAAAGCAAAAAACAAAACAAACAAAACAATCGGTCGCATTAAGATAAATTTATTTCCATCCTTTTAAAATCATTGATATAAACCAATGCTCTGACAAAAAGAAAAAAAAAACAAAAACAACACGACTTCTTCAGATCAAACAAGAAATGGATTAAAACTTTTTTTTTTTACATTCACAACCAGATAAAATAAAAAACAACAACAAAAAACCTTATTTCTCCCGTATAATAAAGGAAGCCTAAAACTTCAAGTAACAATAAGTATCATATCATTATGGCACATGAAACAACATCCGATATCATCATACTTCAAATTTAACATAGGCAAAATTTACAATTCCATGTCAAAAATTCAAACATCTAAAAAAATATTCACACATTTCATTTTAGTACATCAATTTTCCATTTTAGTATATCAATTCTTATCCTTAAAATGAACTAAAAATATCTCAAACTAATGTTGATTATTGTAACCTCCCCACAAAAATTACAATAATGGAATAAAAATCACTAACATATATTCAAATACATTTACCAATTTCATAAATCGTAGTTATTCCTTTTCTGTTTATTTATATATTCACTTATTTTTGAAAATAGTCTAAATTTATTTTCATGCCTACATCTAGCATTTAAATCACATCTCTGGTTTAATAGGTTAACAGGATCAAAGTATAACATAATTTGTTTTTTTTATTCCAGTCACAGATTATATTTACCCTCTAGCAGCGAGCAGTAGTAGATCTATTCAACATTTTCCATTGAATTTTTGGAGTTAAACCCATATTTTTCAACTTCCAAAAATGTTTGGATAAAGCTGTTTGATTTTTCAAACGTTCATAAGTGAACGAATTAATATAATTTTTATATCTAAAATGCCACATAACCAAAGAAATTCCAACATATTTTTTTAAATCTTTTACATTTTCCTTTGGGTAAATAGTAGCTTGATACTCTAGGTTCTTCAAATTACACATACCATTCATAGGACAATCAATTTTAGTTTTACAATTATTATCATCATTATTATTATTTTCCTCCACGAGAGTTTTTCACATCAGCCTTAGCTGATGGTCTTCACTGGAATTTCTCAGTATTCTGGCCGATATCAACAATGTTGTAGAATGGACAGTCTCTATCCCTCATGTTATTTCCAAGTCATCCAGTCCTTCTATCAATCATTTGGTGACTGTACGAAGAGTATCAATTACAATTGGTATAATCGTTACTTTCACGTCCATAATTTTGCAAATTCTTTTTTAAAAATTTATAATGAGTTTTGGTCCTTTGGCTGAGATTAGATGATCATTTTTATGTCAAAGTCCCATTGTAGTTATTTTTGTCATTCTCTAGGACAGATTCTGGGTTGTAAATATATCATTTGTTCGTATGGTAAAATTTAAATTCCTTGCACATCTCCACGTGGATCACCTTTCCCACCCAGTTGTGTCTAGGCTTATACTCCTTCTGTGCTGATTTGCTGCATTCACTTATTATTATATTGATGGTTTTGTCTATTTTAGCGAGAGTTTTTGTAGGATGATTTTAGCTGGAGATGTTGGTTTGTTAGTAGCGAGGGAAAGTTTATTTTTAGCGAGGAAGATGGTGTAACGCATGTGCGTTTACGTTGTGTTGTTTCCTCGCTGAGTGTTGTAAGACCCTCGCTAAGTTTGTGAGAAATAAAAGGAGGAGGAAGATGAAGAAGAAAGATGGCGAAGGTCCAAAGGTGTTTTTGAAATAGGTTTTTATTTTGCAACATGGAATATTGGGTTTGCTTTTGGTGCTGCAAGACTCGTGGAAAAGTTATGCTTATTGAGACGAAATTGAGATATGAGAAGTTGAGATGGCTGCGTGTGTCGTTGGACGAGTGAGGGATTGTGTTTTTTGCATTTTTGACGAAAGACATGTTGCAGTTGTAGGAATTGAACTTTGGATGTCACCGTGAGTTTCGTGTCTGGTATTTGGGGAGAGTAGGCGTTATTTCCATCCGTGTCGAGAGCGGGATTACGCTCAGATCGACATAGCCAGTTTTGGGGTGACATAAAGTTGAGCCTGTGCGAGGTATGTTGAATGCATCTAATTTATATTCAACTGGGATTCCTTGGAAGGAATCCATAAATTAGATGGATTCCCTCGTTTGTCAATGTTGCTGCTGCTGCTATCCTAGAACCGCAGTGAGATGTCTGTACTGGGCGGCATTATCCAGCTAAAAAGCATCACTATTGAAGAACGGCCAGTGTGACGTCTGCACCGATCGGCGTTCTCCAGCCAAAGAGGGTGTGTTTGGCAGCCTACCCGATTTTCAGGGCGGAAATGAAGGTCCGGGGTGAATAGGATAAGTCATCCTGATTGGGTGAAATTAAGTGTCGAATTAAATTTGCACGCCAAACCAAAATACGAAATTTTCCCCTTCTCTACACTATCACCACATAACCCACATTTCCTATTTTGTCCCGTCTTATCAATTCTCGCTTATTTAAGATTGGTTCTTATGGTGTTGTTTTGTGCTGCTATTAGGATCAATTCTGTTCCTCTTCAAAAGTTTCCTTTTCTTAGCCACGTCCAGTTTTTCTGGTGTGATATATTGTTTATTAGTCATTTGAAATGCCCATAAAGTTATTTTTTTTACCATTTTTGTTCCCTAGTTATTGTCATTCTCTTGGCCATCGTGTTGGCAGTAAAGTTTCTGATAGCTGTAATCAGTCCTCCGTGCTTTTTATGTAGTTCTCGAATCGTCGCATCGATGCGTCAACGCTATCTGCAATACTGACTAGTCCTCTTCCTCCAGCCTTTCTTGATACATAAAGTCTGTCAACGTCATCTCTGGGATGTAATGCCTTATACACGGTCATTAGTTTTCTTGTTCTTTGGTCCATTTGCATAAGTTATTCTCTGGTCCGCTTCACAAAGTGTCCTGAATATCTAACGAGGGGTACAACCCAGGTATTTATTCCTTTGAAAAAAGTTTCTGATACATAGTCTTGTCTCGAGTAGCTTTCTACATTTCCTAAGTTATTCTTTCTTAATTTTTTCTTTCATTTCTACTGGTTTGATGGGGTAGCATCCAAGATTCCCAAGTATTTGTATGTTTCCTTTTCTCCAAGCGTTTTAATCCTGTCTTGATTTGGTAATTCAATTCCGTCAGTCAAATGTTGTTTGCCACTTTTCATTACTAGAATCGCACATTTTTCCATGCCAGATTCCATTCCTATGTACTTACTGTATATTCTAACTGCGTGTATTACAGTTTTCAGGGTTTTTTTTTCATTTTTTGCAAATGTTTTGATGTCATCCATGTACATTAGGGGATTGATCTGTTCTTGCGATCTAAGTTTGTATCCGTCTGTTCAGTTTTTTGAGTATGTGGATAAGTAGCATCGTGGCAATGATAAATTGTAACGGTGATAGTACATCTTGAAATATAGCTCTTTGGATCTCTGTTTCAGCTAAGCTTCTTCCTCCTGCTGTCAAACAATTCAGTTTCGCACGAATACACAGTTTAAATGCAAAAAATCAGTATAGTGAAAGAAGCACGTTTTAGTTCTATTTAACCCATAGATAGGACCCTTATCAGGTGCTACCACTCCGGGCCAGAGTGAACCTGGGAGCGATGGCAATGAAGGGGTACTCTGCATTCCCCAAAGCTCCAGCATTGCTTGAACTTCCCCATCAGATTGTTTAGTGTCATATCAGGACACTCGTTGGAGGGATCTTACCCCTCTGCAGAGAAACAGTCGGTGTATTCTACAGCCCCAGCCGACTCAGCAAAACAGCTTTTGAGACTTGTTTAATTATATATCAAGGGTGATTAGAATTTACATTAATATTGGAGGGACACTGGTTCGTTTTACGTAATGGCCCACAAGTGTTGTCAGAAGCGTTATGTGTATTTCAACTGGTACAATTGAATGTTTTAGAAATATTAAAAAATACAAGCAAGGTCAATTTTTTCAATATGACAAAATTGATTTTTATCTATCTTTAAAGAAGAGTTAATTGATAGTATTAACTATGCAAAAACTATGTGGAAATAACAGATGAACAACACCAAATAATCTTAACATGTACAAAAACTGTACTTAAGACTAATGATTCTTATTGGATAATAACTGGCTTAGATAATTTTGATGTTCTTATGGGTGGATATTATTCTGCTCTAATGGCAGATCTTCCTTGGTAGGATCATTGACCCTATATAAATTGGATTATACTATATGACGGTAATTTTTACGTCCTCAACAGTGATGGTCCTAAGTGTTCTAGTATACAGAGAAATATTATTAGAGCGTTTAAATTTTAAGATTTTAAAATTTAAATTTCTTCTAATATTAAAATAGCTAATTTTCTAGACGTTACACTTAACCTCTGACAAAACTTATAGGTCATTCCTTAAAACAAACTAGTATCGCTCCTATATTAATTTAAATTCTAATCACCCAAGTTCCATTATTAAATAAGTCCTAAAAGCTTTTAATACGAGGAAAAGGAGGTTATCATCAAATAAGAAAATTTACCTTTAAAGTAGTAAAATGTCTTTTGAAGCCCTCAAGAATAGTTATTTTAAAAAAGAGTTTACTTACTTTGAGTCAAAAAAGTTTAAACCTAATAATAATTAAAATAATTTGTATAAAGATAAAGAAACTAGTGATGGTTGTAATATTTAAGTAGATTGTCAAAAAATAGAAAAAAGAAAAATATATGGTTCAACCCCCTTTTTGTAAACTTTTTAAGGTAATCATAGGAAAACATTTATTTTAATCAATACATAAACGCTTTAATTATAATATACTTAATAGGAAAACCTTAAAAATTAGTTATTCCTGCATGACTAATTTTTAAAAAGTTATTAAAACTCATAATACGGAAGTAATTAGAAATTATTATGACCAACTTAAGACGAAACAAGGTCGGCAAGGTGATCCATTGGGAAATGAGCAAGACATTTAAATTTGACCACTCCAACAAATGGTATACGCTCAACCCAGCAGCTGTCCTAGAAAATGACACACAAACTCCATTGGTACTTTAACATACACACGGATCACCTAATCTCGGCTATAATAATCAATAAACAAGAGAGAATTTGCAAAATTGTCGACTTTGTCGTCCCGCTGATCACAGAATAAAACTGAAAGAATGAGAAAAGAAGGATAAGTACCTCGACCTTGCTAGAGAATTGAAAAATCTGTGGAATATGAAATTGACGATTGTGCCAATTGTGATTGGCGCTCTTTGCACAGTAACTAAAGGATAATTAAAGGGCCTGGATGACTTGGAAGTTAGTGAACGAGTGGAGACCATCCAAATGACAGCATTATTGAGAACGCCCAGTATACTGAGGATAATCTTTGAGACTTGATATCACTCAAACTCCAGTAAAATACCATCAGCTAACACTGATGTGAAAAACTCTAGAGGAGCAAATAATAACAATAATAACTGTAATTGTAAAACCAAAATTGATTGTCCTATGAATGATGTGTAATTTGAAAAACGTAGTGTATAAAGCTATTATTTTTCCAAGGAAAATGTAAAAGATTATATATATATATATATATATATATATATATATATATATATATATTGGCATTCCGTCGGTTAGATGGAAGTTAATATATAATCATATTCGTTCGTTCTCTTATGAAAGCTAGAGAAATCAAACAGCTTTATCCAAACACATTTGGAAGTTGAAAAATATGTGTTTAACTCCAAACATTCAATGAAAAATATTGTAAAGATCTAATACTGCTAGCTGCTTTGATGGTAGATGTAATTTGTGATTGGAAGAAAAGATACAAATTAAGTTATATTTTGATCCTGTTAACCTCTTAAATAAGAGATGTGATTTAATTGATTGATGTAGGCATAAAAACAAATTCAGACGATATTCAAAAATAAGTAAATATATAAATAGAAACGAATAACTATGATTTGTTAAATTGGTAAATGAATGAGAAATTGAATTTTTATTAGCGATTTTTATTCTATTATTGTAATTCGATGTTTTTACCGTAATTAACATTAGTTTTAGATTTTTTATTCATTTTAATGATGAAATTTGATATACTAAAATGAAAAATTGATGTAGTAAAATAAGAAACGTCTGAATAATCATTTTATAGAAATGTTTAAATTTTTTACATGTATTATTGTAACTGTAACTTTTGCCTCAGTTAAATTTGAAATATGATGAAACCGGATGTAGTTTTACTTTCCATAATCATTTGATAGTTATTGTAACTTGAATTTTTAGGCTTGCTTTATTATATAGGCGAAATAAGGCTGGTTTTTTAAGTCTGGTTGTGAATGTGAAAAAAAAAATCTCTCAAGAAGTGTTAATTTTTTAGTGCATTGATTTATATCAATGCTTTTAACTTTTAATAAATTTATTATCTTAATGCTACCGATTGTTCTTTTCTTTTAAGATTATTTGCTCTGTGGATTTTATTTACATTGGGCCCTTTACTAAGACTATTTAAATTAAATATTTTATTTTTGAAAATTTTATTGGTCCTGATTTTAATTATTCCCTACTCTGAGTTTACTGGATTGAATTATATATATATATATATATATATATATATATATAAAAATGAAATATCTATTAGGCGTTTCCTTAGTAAATAGATACTGAAATCCAGCGCGATGACAGAAACCGTGTATACGCAAATTGTTGGGAACACCGGGTTTCAATCCAAAATAGAGTCATAGCAATAACCCCAGAAATGATACTTGATAACTCCCTTCCCTACACTCAGCACAGTAAGTTACTTACAAAGACTAAAGTGGACTAATCCAAAGAAAGGATTGGCGCCCTCCACTACACGTGTAGTAGTTATTGTAGAGGGAGCCTTCGGGGGGCCCATGACTACGGTCACCAACTACACTTATATATATATATATATATATATGCGTGTGTGTGTGTGTGTGTGTAGTTAGGCAGTAGTTGTTCATATAAGTATGTTTCAGTAAGTAATATAGACAATTTTTTTTAGTATAATTTACTTAAGATCCTTTCAAGTTTCAAGGATATTTTTGTTATGCTATAAAAAACTTTCAAAACTCATTTTTAGAAACAACACACCTTACACAAGCAAACAAGCCCTGATAATGGCCTATGAAGGGTCCGAAAGCGCTCGGGACAATTTCGGGAAAATCATCTACCAATTCCAACCTAAAACTTAAACACTTATCAGGAAACATTAAATGATCTTAAATTATTCAGACAAAATTTGTCTTTATTATTTAATGAAACATGCTTATATATATATATATATATATATATATATATATATATATATATATATACTCTATACACACACACACACACACATATATATATATACATACTCTATACACACACATATATATATATATATATATACACACATATACTCCATTACTTTCAGTTTCATGTGGTAAGTACAATCGGTTTATGGCCTCTCCACAGATATTAGGATGAACTCAATATCTTTAACTATTTTTAAAATTAAAGTAAGAAGTTCATGCCTTCCTTAAAAACATTAGGGCGAGTTATTGTCGACAGAGTTTTCACTGATTCAATTTGCTGTACCGATAACTATTACGGCTATTGTGACTCCATCATAACCCTGAAGATGTACCGACAGCACGGATTCTTTTAGTTCATTCTTTCCATCCTTTCTTATCAGTCATTTCTCCAGGCCTGTCATCTAGACTGCATCCAGTGTCCGCACAGGGCCAAAGCATCTTAGTTTTTTGCTGGTTGGCCAACACTGGTGTCTCCATTTATAGGAGCCTCTCAGAAAACATTATCAATAAGTTTGTCTTTATTTCCCAGCAGTGCCGTGAATGTCTTGTCTTATTTGAATGTTTTTTTCTTTTCTTATGGAAAGTAAGTGACGAATAGCTATTGTTTTGTTAGAGCAGCTTCCAAATAGCCTGTATTATCCTTTATAATTACCATCAACGACTTTTATCTGAAAGCAAACGCATTTGACAAGAGTAATTTTCGCTCTATTTGTCTTCATAACCTGTGCAGTGGCAAAAACTGCTGTTGGCGCCAAGTATGGCAGTACTACATTCGCCGCCGAAACTATGACATCACCTCTTGTTGGTGGTTGATGCGGACAGGGTATCGCATATGTTTTTACTCGTTGTATAATGATAAAAATATCTTTTCACCATATGTTTCTTGCCAGTCCGACTAAGTACTAACATGGCTTCTACTTTGAAGAAATCTAATTTTCATTTCTGAGAGAGATCAGATTTCTATATGGCTGATCACCTTTAAACAACAGTTCAGGCTTTAGTTAAGTATATGTTGACATCATTTTTAGTGTATAGATTGTTCAAGTCAGGAACATATTGACGATTACGTAAAGAGGTGAAATAGGGTTTGATGAATAACATTTATTTTACAAATTGGCTGAGAGAAACCGTTATAGAAAAGTATTAGGTTTGATCGAAGTAATGTTTCTAAAATGTGATATCATGTAGAGTTGAACTGAAATAAAAAATATATTGAAAAACACAATAGAGAGAAGTATAGACGCTATTTGAGAGGAATGAAATATATACCGGCCCATTCTACCGCTACTCGAGCGTTTCCACCATTATTGCCTTCGTATCATTCCGAGTGTACTTGAATGACTTCCTTATGTACATAGATACTTTCACCTCAGCCAGGAACATCGCTTTTGATATCAATGAACAGAGAATCTCACCTGTGGTGAACAGCGAAGATGAAATCAGACAGTGAAGAAGGGACATCATCATTTCGCACAGAAATTCTCATTAAGAAGAAATTCTTTCGATAGGTTGGAAAATGAACACTCATTAAAAAAGATAACCAAAATCCTTCAAAAATAGAATAAACGACTCTTATCTTCTATATTATCCACAGTTGTCTTTAAGAAACGATAGTGTTGTCATTGACGCCAAGTCTACCACGCAAACTTCATTTCTGAAGGAAATCAAAAGCGAAAAGCAGTAAGGTAAGATCGACAACGAACGTCGGATTGTGCTTAACATACGCTGATTTTCATGGGTATGACATTGAACTCTATCTGATGACACCGCTTTGGTTAGAGAGGTCTGGATATTTTGGAGTACACCTTAATTCTAATTGCTCTGAATCCAAGTTCTAGTATCATTCAGAGTCCGATTAAAGGATTAAATAAATCACTCAGAAATTGATCAGGAATATATAGGAATACTTAAAACTTATTCTATGTTTAAACTATTTTTTATTACAGTTTTTAATACATAATCTCAAAGATACCTCAGCTCAGATATATATCATCGCTTGAATCCACATAACTACTTGCAAAAATGATTGACGTCGGTCTGTCAGCAAAGCTTAGAATAATTTTATTGTATCCGTTCCAAAGCAATAAGATACCCTACAAACAAACGAAAAAAAAAAAAAGCTAAGAAAATAGACGTATTCTGAGTAGGGCATTAAACTGATGGACAAATGTCAGTTATATAAATCTGAGGACTATACTGTAACCGTAATTTTCATTATTCAGTGTTCTATTCCGATCAAGAATCGTAGACACATTTTGGGTTTCATCTATTGGTAGTAGATCCTTTCAAATGTTATTTGCCTTCGGTAGGATCGCGTGCAGAAAACCCTTAAGAAATAACTACACAAAAACATACGTATGAACGGACAATACAAATAGATTAATCAAATTTCTTGGGCTTTCATAGATTGCAAAATTTTGAACTCAGCTCTCAAAGTCCATTTTCTCTGCCGATAACTCTCAAGGCTACTGCTACTTCCAAAGTACATCAAATGATAGACAAAGGGTAAAATAATTTTTAAAAAAAGTGAATTAGGGCTTTAAGAATAGCATTAGATGAACTGGGAATAAAAATCTTTAGGACAAGCATGTAATTTGGTTGAAGGGATGTTTCTGCGATACAATATCACCTAGAGTTGAACTGAAACTTAAAAATACATGCTACAAGAAAACGCAACTAAAACAATTGAATTAAATTTAAAAGTTACAGGAAAGAATAAATGTAAAATTGAAAATAATAGATTAGAAAAGTAACGACTAAATCACTTTAAAAAAGAGAAAAAAATTAAAAAGAGAAAAAAAAATTTTAAAAGAAACTTGTCATCGACAAAATAACACAATAATTATGAAAAGTCATCAAAGGTGGAGTTTTTAGACAATTACATTAAGAGAAGTAGTTAAAAGTAATTAAGAAATTTTACTGAATACTTCACGTAGCTGGAAATATTTTTTCTGCCCACTTCATTTAAGAGTTTTATTTTGTTCTTTGAAAAACTTATTACATGTATTTTTTTGTTTTCTTCGGATGGACAAAAAAAAAAAAAGAATCTAAAAAAATGTATGTATATAATTATAGATGAATTACAAAAGTACTCAAAAAGATACAACCGTCAACGATAGACACATAAGTGATTAATGCAATATTATTTTCACTAATGAGAGGAACAAAGCAATTGTCCTTACTGGAAATAGAATTAGCTGCTACAGTCAATCAGACAGGAATCCAGAAAAGTCAAAGTGAACAATTAAAGGAGAATCTACCAAAAACCGAGAAAACAAAAGCTCTGAAAAGAAAATGCTATCTAGTGAGATTTGGACGATTACGTTTAGTTAGTAAATTGCATCAGAAAGAGTAAGGCGAGAGAAAGCACGCGTGTGTATATATATATATATATATATATATTGTCATCCAAAGATAGACTGTTTCGTTGTATCAGAACTCTTCAGTGTGGCTAGACTCCTAGGACGCTTGAAGCTGGGATCGAGAACAAACAAACGTGTGTGTGTGTATGTGTGTATGTATATATATATATATATATATATACACGCAGATGTTGGAAGGAAATAGAAGTGCTATTTTCCCCATTTATCACTGAACAAAGGCATTTAATTTTGTACAAATAACCCATTTTGAATGAATACTCATAAACATAGAATTAAAAAAAAGTATTTTCGATAGCAGACCTAAGAAACATGTATACATAAAATTGTGTCCAAAAAAAGGTTGAATATTAAATAACACTAATGAGACACTGGACGAAGGGATATTTCCGACTGAACTGTTGTATGTCAATTTATACTATCGTCAGCAAATGCTACCGGGACGCGAATACATTAGCCAGCAACTGACAAATTGCAAGAGAAATAAGCCAACATACGTGTTGAGGGATAATGTCTTGCACACAAATTGAACAAGAGATAAGTCAGCTGACGAATTTAGAGAGTAAAATAAGCCAACTGACAAATTGAGAGAGAGAAATAAACTCGCTGACGAGAGAGACAGCAATAAGCCGTATACAAGCGTAGACAGAAAGAGATTAATGCACGAATTTTGAGGAATATAGGCCCCGAGAGAGAGAGAGAGAGAGAGAATTAAACCAGCAGTCGAATTGAAAGAGTCGATATCTTTTATTGTGGGTTTAGCTGACTAGCACAACAGGAACAATTTTGCTGAGTTCCCTCTTTACTTTGACATCCACGGGATGTCATACTAGAGGTTGGGGAGTATGTGAACCCCAGTATATATATCCCAGATTTCCTGATTTGGTCTCCTTTAATTGATAGGCGCGAGGAGAAAAAGATTCATTGTAAACTGAGCATGAACCTAAGATACTGGAAGATTCCTGTTTCTAAACGAAGTAAGAAGCTGGTGTCAGTTTTTTCCTGATATTAAGGCCCATAGACTTAACTGATAGTCTAAACCAACAAAATATCCTAACCTTGTTGAAATAAAGGTCTAACTGCATTATGGTTAGACAGATCTTATTTTGCAAAAGAAACCACACGTGAAATGATATGAAGTGGCGTTTCCTACAACCAGTGAACATACGGTCAGGTCAATAATATGAACTTTCGTAATAGGAGCGAGGAACAGTCACGAATAGGGTTTTTAAGAAATGTCAATCACACAAGAATCAGAGGAGAAAAGATTACTTCATTATCTGAACTAGTGGATGCGGATAAACATTGGGATTTGGTTACGGTTCCGAAATTATTTCCCCTCCTTCAAAATGCTGGTTCATGTTATCCTGATTTAAAGGGGGGATTGAAACGCAGTAATAAAATGAGTGCTATTTTTTTCTGAAACAAACTGACCAATTTTCCCTTCCAATAAACATATCTTCATCGCATTGTTGTCTCCGATAACCTTCAAGACCACGCAACGCCTAGTGCTGTCCTCTCAGTATAAGCAAAGAAGAAACTCTGCATATAATTATTTCCAACGAGAAAAATATCCTAAAGATACATTTTTCCCTACACAGCAGCAGATTAATAATGACGTTATGCTGATCTCTAAAGTTAAGAGAATATCTTACCTAATTTACGAGGTGGGCGGCCCACTTCGGAACGGCAGCGGAGACATGTAGGTCTAAGTAATAACATAGCAATACAAATTTTGAATTATGGTAAGATCACAATTGCATCATCAATTCCAGTCAAATTCATCCAATTAAGCAAAGATCATGTCAAGATAGGAGAACGGTGAGCATTTAGATATAGAAGGCACTGTAAAAAAAAACATTAGGCCAGAGTAGCAGACTAAGGAAAACTGAGTCAATAACAACGAGCCATCGTGTGTGGTGCAAAGGTTAATAAGCTCTACCATTGCTTCTGAGTTCGATTCATACTGTGGGTTTTGTGCCAAACTTAATACATAACAGCCGATTAGCGGCAACCCATGAAGAATATTCATCTGACCGAAGAAAAGTTTGTAAAATAAATCAAAATTTACACAATACTATTGCCAAAAACCGGTTGGTTCATAAAGTTATTTACTAAGCTTAACTGAGCCCCAACACCGGAAATATGTGGTATCGTGAGACTCATACTCAGTAACTGCTCATATATCTAGTTAATTATTAAAAGTGTCTTCTGTTTTAATGGTATATTAGCCTTCGTGGGTTATTTACTTACTGCCTAAGACATCGGTGTAGAAGAACAGAAGTGGTATTATCGCTTCCTACAATATCTCAGTTCAGCAAGTTAACCACGACTCAATGCCATTAGCCCCCACACAATTACACTGCCTAAGTTGCCCAACCGGTAAAAATAATCCGCTGAACTTTATTTTTTAGCGATAATTTTACCGTCTGAAAATATTCTGGTGACACAAATGATATAATGAAACTGTATATTTTTCTTAAATCTCAAAAATGATTTTTTATTGTGAAATGGTAAAAAGTAAAACACAATCAGGCTAAATTGCTCAAAGGACATGAAATGCTTGTAATAACTAGTATGGTTTCACTGTTTGAAGATTTTGTTACAAGCCATTGAGATTAGACCCAGTATATCTCATCTGTTAAACTTGCAATGCTGGTACAAATGCATTTACACTCTGAGGGATCAAGGAAACAAACCAAACCGTGGAATAGTCTACGTGGTGTAGTGGTTAACGTGCTAGACAATCATCTTGATGTAAGAGAGTTTGAATTTCAGTAGCGCTATTATGTTCATTTTTTAACTAATACTTTTGGTAAAGCTATCAATCTCCTTATCTCTCCACCTATAAGTTATTTAGTCCAATTGATATATAATTAAAGTATTGTCTTTTTTTATATTAATCATTTTTCGTTAATTATATTTTATCATCTAGTTTGGTAAGGCTTTAAACTATTCAGTGTATTAGTTTAGATGTATAATCAGATGAGTACTCTTACGCCAGCGCGGAAGGATTTGACAATCATCGTCTGTCATAATAAACCCCCAGACAGAAAATGGGGCTGGACGGCAGTCGGAGTGAATTCAGAGTGTGGTTGACGTCACGCTCGGCAGAGATGGGCCTGAGAATTTGAGGATTTTAAAAAGACGATTATTAGAGTCAAGTCGACCATTGACGAGCGCGGTTAAGTTTTCCGGATCTGATCAGATCATATTTTTTTGGACAATAGCAGCAGAGAGCTTTACAACCACAAGGTGCGTCACAGGTTGGGGGTGAGGTCAGCATAGTTCGGTTAGAATAGGCTTTTATGATTTGTATCTCCCTTCATGTTGCCAAAGACTGAAGGTAAAAAGGAATAAACCCATTCGTACGGCCTGTCTTTGTATTATTATTATTGGTGCATATTCACACTTTATGAGTATAAAACACCACTAGTTTTCTTCAGCAAGGATAGGTTTGATATAATCAAAGAATTTTGATATGTTATTAATCAAAGAAACCAAATCAAACCAGTTGCTAAAATCTCGTTGTACCTATCTGCATGTAGTGCTTTATCCAATGAACTAATTCTTATATCATCATCTTGTCACACCGCCAGCATGGATATACCTGATCCTCTCTCGCCACTCCTCCTTATCGTTCATCGCTTCTGGTAGGTCCACAGGGCTATATTCCGTATTCTCACAGAGCTGCTGGATGTAGATTCGAGCTGGTCACCCTGCTTTTGTTCGGCCATGTGAAGTGAATAATAATATTATCCATAGTAGAAGTAAATAATAATATTATCACTAGATCTACAGTCACATCTCAACTTTTCGAGAAGTTTTTTAGGTCGTAGAATAAAGCAAGTTTAACACATTAAAACAGTCATTCAGGTTTTAAACTGAGTTCATACCAGCTCATTGGCCAATTGTGTAGAGTGTTCGCCAATGGTCCGGGAGACCTGGATTCAATACCAGGTCACCTCATACCAAAGATTTTTAAAATGGTACTTGATACATCCTTGCTTAACACTCAGCAATATAAAGTACTATCAAGAGTAAAATGGAGCAATTCAGCGAAAGGAGTAGCGCCCTCCCCTACACCTCGGTGTAGTAGCTATTGAAAACGGAGCCTTCTGGTCGCTCTCGACTAAAGGGAGACAACTTTACTTTACTTACCGATTAACAGGGAACTCTACTTTTCCCACTTAGTTTCGTTGGCATGCACTCGGTTGCTGCTGCCATGTGGTCGGTAAATATATTTTTAATCTACTGACGTAGAGGACATATTTTGACGTCATACTTGTAGATAATGTGATTGCCCACAAATGCGTACACACACATACACGGACAGACAAAGAAACGTTCAATATAATGTTTGATTTATTATTTAACACCTACGAAGGCGACAAATAAAACGTTTGTATCTTTAAGCTCATTGGTTTATTTCTTACATTTGCTTAAACAGTTATAAATGATATGACAAATATCTCCATAAGCACTCAAATAAGACGAACAAGATATGCTAGGCACAGCTGGTTATGTCAGAACGAATTCATTTACGGGAATTTTAGCGGACTCCCACACGATGACACATCATTTTTTAAATTTTTTTTTTTATTTGGTCTGGTGGTTTGATAGCACATCAATCCATTGTAGATTATTTAATGCCAAATCCTTTTTATACATATATAATTAGTTATATGATTTCTTAACACATTTTGGAGATAATATTCTTTAAAAGAAACTCTGTTCATTTTTTATCACACCTTTAAATGCTTTCAGTTATTTCTATCTAATTAGAATAATTTTACTTACTATTACTCCTATTTACCCAACCCCTCCGCTCGGGCAGGATATGACACAAGGTCAATTTTTAAGCGGAAATTAACAGGTTTGAATTCAGAGTTTTCCTTCTCCTAGACTAGTTGCCTCATCAAGGCTGAAGAACTCAGTCTGTCCTACTATTTACTCATAGCTGGAGGGAGAATAATTGGATTCATACCTTTCCCAACGGTATTAGTGCTATGTGAAATGCAATCAGTCTCGTCCAGGATTTCAACTCGTGTCGCCGTGTCCATTTCCTACGACGACAACCATTACACCACGGGCACCTCCTAATTTGAATTACTATTACTCATTTAACCGGCTCATTAGTATAGTGGGTAGAGTGTTCGTCAATGGTCCGGGAGACCTGGGTTCAATCCTAGGTCGCGTCATAGCAAAGACTTTAAAATGGTACTTAAAACCTCCTTGCTTAACACTCTGCAAGTTACGTATCAAGGGTTAAGTAGAGCAATCCAGGGAAAGGAGAAGCGCCCTCCCCTACACCTTGGTGTGGTCGCTATTGAAAAGGGAGAGTTCTGGTCACCCTTGTCTACGGTCGCCAATTATTACTCATTTGTTTGCACATAATTCAAGGTTTTCAAGTATTGCAATGTATCACTAACAATTCAGTTGAACATCAGTTGAATGATCAAACAGTTATGTTTAGCATGTCAACAAAGTTAAATAGTTCCAAGTATTGCCATGTATTGCAAACATTTCAATAAAACATCAATCATTTGTTTACACACAGCTGAATGATCAAACAATTCAATTTATACCAATTCAGTTTAGCATAAGTACAGTTTAAATAAGAGAGAGTTCTAGCCGACCCATTGATAAGACCCTCTCAGGTGCTACCACTCCGGGCCAGAGTAGACCTGGGACCGATTACAGGAGCCTCATCATCAGATTGCTTAATGTCCTCTTCAGGACACTAAATGGGGAAGTCTTTCACCACTGTGTATTCTGCTGCCTCAGCCGACTGGGGGCAGACACATCAGTGCTGAACCGTTCCAACAACTTCTGGAAGGCCCCATGGAAGTCCTATTGTATGAAGGTGTCAATGACCTTCGTCACAGCCTCTTTCATCCCCTCAATTGTCTCATAACGACAGCCTCTGAGCTGAGGGAATAACCAAAATCCCAGGGAGCTAGGTCTGGACTATAGGGACGGTGAGGAACTGTCTTGATGCCATCTTGGTCAAATAGTCTGTGACAAGAATGGAGTTGTGGACTGGTGCATTGTCCTGGTGGAAATGCCACTGACCCAATTTAAAGAGTGCTGGCCTCTTCCGACGGAATCTCTTCCTGAACTCCCTTAAAACCTCAACATAGTTACCCTAACCCTTTGGCCAATCAACTCCGGTGTATTGACTTCCTTACTCCTCCCACACCTCTCATCATCCCTCACAGATTCCCAGTTTTCCTTGAATCTCTTATGTCACTCAAAAACTGATGCTCGATTCATGCAAGATGCTCCAAAAGCAGTCTGAAGCATTCCATACGTTTCTGTGGCATTTTTCCAAGTTTAAAACAGAATTTTATTGCATATCGTTCTTTTAAAGTGTCATTGTGCATTTTTGAAATTCACTACTGTGACAATAAGGCTTTAGTAGGCTGTATTCCAATTGCTGCTGTAGCTGTTCATTTAAAACTGAAATCATAAAAATTAGTCAGTCATCTCATAAGGTGTATAGCAATAACATACTGATTTTTCAAGAGTTTACGACAATTTTAAAATGCCTGTACAAAAAAAAGTCTGGAAACCTATTGAAGGCACCACGTACATTAATAATATTAATAAATTACGAATAGACAATATCTTGCAGAAGGTATCATTGATACAGAATAAGTAGACTTTAGCGCTATTTGCAAATTCTCCTACCCAAGCCGAAATTTTTCTACATAACCTGGAGTAGGCAGCGAGGAGCATTGGTCTCTCAGAAAATTCAGATGAAACAGTGTTCATGTCTTTTAATGTACCTGGCTCTGTCTTCTCATTAAATTGAAATATTCTGAAATTTGTAGACAAGTTCTAATACGTCGGTAGCAATATTTCATCTACTAAAAGTGATACCATCATACGAATTGGTAAAGGATATGTTGCTATTGACAGGCTAACGACCACTTCAAAATCCGATTTCTCAAATTAAAGTACAAAAAAAAAAAAAAACGACGGTTATCTTCCCACGCTGTATCTATGTCAGTACAGTTTTATGATTGCACCACTTGAAGGGAAAACTAGATGGGAACTATGCACGAATGTAGTGTGTACTGCTTCGAACAATTCCTCGAAAAAAACTACAAAACAATGATTGTACGGACACTTTCCACCCATCTTATGAAACGAAAAAGACATGCTGGAAAAGTGAATGCGAACTCATAGGCTCTTGCACATTGACCCACCAGCGTGTGCCAATGAGCACAAATTTACATTCATCAGTTCTGTGCGGACATGGAGTGCCGTCTAGAAGACTTACCAGGAATGATGACTGAGTGAGGTTGAAACATTCACGCTGTTCAGAAAGATATTTTCCATGATATTTACATCGGTTTCACATTTTTCTTTTATATGCTTTTCGTGATGTATTACTAAGGCAACAGTAACAAATAAGTCAATGAACTCGCAGATAAAAAACATTTTTATCGCAATTTATAGGCCGACAGAAACATAGCAAATCAAAGAGTATTATTTAGTAAAGCTAATGTCTGTACTTGTATGCGTGTGTACGTATATGTGTGTGATCACATTATGTACGAGTGTGACGGCAACATTTCTTGACTACGTTACTTAGTTAAAAAATATGCCTTCAAAAAACATCCTATATAATAATATATGTAAGAGGATTATTCAAAAAATTCTAAGCCTCAGCTAGTTAGCAGAGTACGAGAAAACGTTTTTTTGTGGCAACACGCTACTAGAAAAAATAATTGAGATTTTTAAAGTTTATAAGTGGCAGTGAAATGCGCAACTAATATGTTCAGAGACACTTCTTTTTTAGCTGAGTCTTAGAACTTTTTTGAACGAACCCCAAATTTATATATATATATATATATATATATATATATATACGTGAGAGAGAGAGAGAGGAAGAATAAATGAAATAACAAACAAAAAATAAATACATGCAACTTAGGTCATATTTATCTTTAAGTGTACAATATGTGAAATATCTTAAGATTATGTGTTTAAAATTTCAATCACTATATATATATATATATATATATATATAATGGATTTGTTTGTTTTTTATTTAATACCTCGTAACAACTGTTTTATGTTCAATAAAAATAATAAATTATGCATATTAGATGCCTGATGAAATATATTTCAAGGACTTTTAAATGAACTCATGGTATATAATTATAATAATCAAACATATAGGGCTTTTTTTCATATCAAATATTTTACACAATAAAAGAACAGAATAATAGAATGTGTCTGTGTGTATATATATATATATATATACACATACATGAGAAAAATATTTGAATCAGTGGATAAACCAAAATACAAACAACAGATTAGATAATGACCATAACTGAAACCATTGTTAGTGTTTTGGATTATCCAATGATTTCATGTATTTTTCTCATCTTGTCAGATTTACCAAATTCTACCATATATATCAACAGAAATTAATCAATCCAGTCACAGGAAGTCATATAACGTCTTCCCAAACGTCTACTAACTCAAAAATCAAATCTTATAAAAATCTCTATTTCCCTTTAGTTTCAAGAATTGCGCATATTCTTTTTTTTCCCGTATTTTATTTAAATTGTATATAAACCTCCGTTGGTTAATTAATATCGAAGCTATACCTGTTAGTTGGTTGTTTGGGTTTTATGGCATATCAACATTTGTAGGTTATTTAACGCCAAATCCATTTTTATGAAAATAGTTCTATTTCAAACAATTCAGTTTAGCATAAGTAAGCAGTTTAAATGCAAGTATAGTTTAATTGTGAAAAAATATTTCTATTTCAAACAATTCAGTTTAGTCAAGCAGTTCTAATTAAACTTATTCAATTTAGTATAAGTACAGATTTTGTTTACACGCAGTTAAATGTCAAAACAGTTCCATATTAAAGAAATCAATTTAGTGTAACTACAGTTTGAATGTAAAAACAAAAGTTCCATTTCAAACAATTTGTCTAGCATAAGCATACAGTTTAAATTTAAGTACGGTTTGTTAAAAACATTTATATTTAAAACAATTCGGTTTTGCTTAAGTATGCCTTTAGTTCTATATAACCCATAGATAGGGCCCTATCAGTTGCTACCACTTCGGGTCAGAGTGGACCGTGGATTGATGGCAATAAAGGGGTACTCCACATTCCTTAAACCTCCTGCATTACTAGAACCTCACCATCGGATTGTTTAGTGTCATAACAGGACGCTAGTCGGGGTGGGGTTACCCCTCTGCATGAGAAGCAGTCAGTGTATTCTACAGGGCAAGCTATCCCTGTAAGAGAACAGTAGTTGTATGTGAGCCTAAATGGACTTCATACTTTTACCAGGGTTATACGTCCAAAGATCAACAATAGAATGACTGCAATTCGAACTCGCTTACTATAATGTCACAGTCCAGCACGTTAATCACTATGTCACGGGGAATGTCTCCGCTGTATTTTAATTTGGATCGCACATTAAATCAACGAGGATTTTGCTTATAAAAAAATATTAACACATGATGTCTGATGACGTCAATTGTCTATTTGAGTTTTTTTTTTTTTTAATGCACGGTCAGTAAATTAATGTTCAATTCCTAACTGTTATATCAGAGCTATTACTTTTTAAATCAAAGTTTCTATATTCATCAGCAACATTTATTCAAGTCGATGTTTATTCATGAAAATATATACCTGATTTCTCATTTACCTTCAAATTATGCTCTCACGTATTCTTGAATGTTTCTTTTCTTAGTTATTTTTCTCTTAAAATACTCTATTTTCGCAAATATCTCTACTAATGCATCAATGAGAAGAGCATAAAAAAATTGCTTTTAAATATCCATATAAGTATTTTATATACGTTTATGCAATAAACATTTAAAAAGATAATCCTCCAGTGGGTTGGTGGTGAATAAACTGCAGCCAGACAAGTCCCTCATCCTCCAAAAGAGGAGTGCCTGGGAAATTCTTTTAAATTCCTTCTACTGGTGTTGTTTTAAGTTGGAAGATTTGACATGTATATACCTATTCATTACCATTACCTCTACCTCTACTCTGGACCAGAGTGGTTGAATTTGTCGGAGTCTAATCTTTGACTCAAATTGATCCGTTCGAAAATTATCTATATTAGATTTGAATACTTGATAATATAGTGCTGTGTGCATAAAAACTCAACTAGACACAGTTCTAAATATAAACGTACACTGTACACAATTCCCGTATACCAAGTTATCAAATAACGCTTGGGAAGCTGACATACCGATATTCCTTAATGCTTCTCGAAACGGGTAGACGAAAAGCCTGCATGTTTACCAAGTCAGTTTTTTTAATTTATAATTAGTAGATATTAACGTAATTCGCAAAACGACTTGCATTTTCGTAGTAGTTTAAGTATTCTGAAAGGAAGAATTCTGATATATAGAACTGCATATTTTGCAAACAATACAGGCATTATATTCATTGTTAAGGATCTTATTTTATATCCATAATATTCAACAGATTCTGAACCAATGAGACAGGAAAATGAATATAAGCTTTACAGAAAAAAATATTTGTTTGGCTTGAACAAGTTTTAACATTTGGGCGTATTTCAGATGTTACAAGAGAAGATCAAATCCACAAATTTCAATCATTTTATTGCTCTAAGGCTTTTAAATAATGATCAAAAATTAACCCTGACAGAGCCAAATCACACACACACACTCTCTCTCTCTCTATATATATATATATATATATATATATACTCCCCATAAAATATATTTTTTGAATTTATTATCTTTGCCTTGTTTTTCTTTATACACCCAAATTATTTCCTGATTATTGTTTTTGGCAAGATTTACCAATGTTGAGGTGGATTTTCTTTTGAAGTATTTTCTTCTGTCTCCGAAACTTGTAAATTGGGTTGTTTTACATTCTGATTAATTCATTATTTAGCCATCATCAATTTAGCTTCAGTATTTTTGCTTTTCTCAAGTTCTTGAGTAGCCTTCTAAAATTGTGTAAACTCCTCTTTTGATCACCTGACTCAGCTTCACTTGGCAGCCCAGACAGCTTTGTTTGTAGAATACACCGACTGCATCTCTACTGAATGGTAATACACCCCAATGAGTGTTCCGATATCACCCAAAAAAACTGATGGTGAGTCTTCAGTCCTAAAGCATTGGGGAATGTGGAGTATCCCTTCTTAGTTATTGTTTCCTGGTCCACTCTGGCTTGGAGTGGTAGCACCTGATAGGTCCTTTTTATGTCTCAAATAAAGGTGTTTGAGATTTAAACAAACAAATAACCTACGTTAAATCGACTTGTTTGAAATAGAACTGTCTTTATCATTTGATTGTTGGTAAACAAATGACTCATGATTAATTGAATTATTTGTGGTACATAGTAATTTTTGCAACAATTTAACTGTGTATTAATGAATGGGTTATGTTAAATAGAATTATTAGTGCTGATTAGCAATAATTTATACCGTTTTACTGTTTGCCTAAATTGAATTATTAGTGTTGTAGAGTTTGTAGTATCTGCGATACATTAAATTGCAGCATGTACTAATGGACCAATTTGAACAGCTAATGTGTGTCTCACACATCTGCTATTTAGACCTATTTGCATACCCCACGCAAATGTAGCGGACGGTGATTTGTAGTCAGACGTCGCCGACTAGTGTTCTTCCATTCCTTCGCACGTGTTACGTAGCGATGTTTGAAAACATAACTGTACGCAAACAACTATTTATGTTTGCAATATTTGAAAATATTTAACTGAGAATAAGCAAAGGCCTAATACAAAAAATTATTAGTGTTATAGAAATTTGGAACCATTTAACTGTTCTCAAACAATCGTAATACTTGAGTGCAAATAAATAAGCTCTCACATTTAAAAATAAGATAACCTTCAAACTATCAGCTTAGAAATTTTACGTAAAAACAATGCGTTTAAAAATTATATTAAATTTATAAAAAAAAAGATTTGGCATTAGATAATCTACAGTGGTTGTTATCCCATAAAATCCAACCAAACTTCACTTGGCAAACTATTCTAGTCTTATATGCTGAAAAAAAGAAGACAATAGATGAACTATTAAGCCTCCCTTTGTCTTCTTTATCCTTTTTTAACTAATTGCAATTGTTTTTTTTTTAAGTTGATTCATTTAAGTTTATCGCATTATATTGTGTATGCTTTGTGTAATGTTCTTTTTTTTTTATAAATTGATGTGCGAAGGTCAGAAAAAAGGCAGATGTCCAAAGAGGAAAAACAAACAAATAAACTGCGTTACAAATCCCACTTGGTTCATCTCATACTGGTGAACTTTTCTTTCGACCGTTAAGGGTAATATTTAGTATCAATATCTTTTCTTTTCATTTTATTGTGTAATACTTTATATATATATATATATATATATATATATATATATATATATATATACGAAGACGATTTACACGGTTTCCATAGAGCATGTTTAAAACCTAAAATATACCTTTAAAGCTCAATCTATTACTGGTGATTATGAATTCAACCCTTCTGATGATTTTACAAACTAATTCACGCAGTGAATATCTTAGGAAAAAATGATTATATATATATATATATATTGTCACGTGATATCCCACGGAGACGATAGAAATAAGATTAATACTATCCTTTCGTTGGAATGAACAGTGGCAACCCGTCAAAAAAGTGACCGTTAAGAAAGAATGTAGGTCACAGAGGGGATATCAACAGGTGTTGGTACTTAGTAACCTCAGGTCACGGGACACCGGAAGGGGGGGAAGGTAGAAGCCAAGTGATTGGCTGGGACCCCAAAACGGAAGTGGGGACTCCTTCCCCTCAGCGGAAATAAATAATAAGAAAGTTAGTTATGGGAAAGGGCTCGTGGCAGAGTGACCCATAGCCATTTACTCTGGGTAGAAGACAAAAAAATATCTGAGACACGAGGGGCCCAAGTTCTTCAAGCCAGTATTAAAAATAGCATAAAGTCTATTAGCCCGTGAAAGAAGAAAGATTCTCCAGTGGAACCCTGTCGAAAAATAAGATAAGTAACTTTGTGGGCTATTTCTCCTTTATACCAAAACTTGATATACCACTCTCTCTCTCTCTCAATTTGAAGGAAAACGAAAGAACAGAAAAGAAAGACATTTATATCCATGGACTGTTCAATTCATTATACATATTTGACACTTTGAAAGTGTATCTCTTTGTATAGTAAAGGATTCCTGTATTTTTATGTTACCACGTGGTCTAAGTTGTTCTTGGCAGTTCTGCTACGAATTTGTTACCTCATGCTTCCTTTTCAGCTTCTATTCGCCTTATGTTATCTTGCTTAAAATTGTCCTATAAATTCCTCTAAAATATCACATGGGAAACCGGAGTTGCCGACTACTACAATATTAAATTATTACTACTAAAACCTATAGGTCCATATCTTCTGTTGTCTAGGGGAGGAAGAAAGCGACCTGGTGGGTGTGTAGATAGTGTGAAATTTGGAACCCCTTGCCAGCGGCGGTCAGTCTGGCCCTAAATTAATCCCTCACGTAATATGCCAGTTCTTATATGCCTGAGAGAAAAACTCTGAACGAGGACTTATTCTATAGGGGATCAAGTGCCAATCTGCCCCGTCTTCACACGTGCGAAAATAAAGTCCCGTTTTTGGATTTTAGTCGATTTGCCGTCACAATATATATATATATATATATATATATATAAATTCTCTTAAACTTTATCACCTTCAGAATAAAGATCATTGCAATATCACCCTGTCTTTAGGTTGATTTCGTAAAAGTTTTTGACAGAACCATTCTACAATCTTTTTTGTGTCTAACATTTTTTGGAGAAAAATTATCTTCATAATGTATAAGGATTGTATATGGAAACTTTAACAGACAAGGACGAAGCAATGTACATAAAACCTGTCGTATTGATCAAAATCATATGTCTTTATTTTACTGGGAGAGAGAACTGGAAATAATTGCTCCCATACAAATATTGAATCATCTGTGTTATACGGCTTATTAAGAATGGAACGCACTGAGCACCTGGCGTTACTAGAAATAAATCGAGATTCTGCATATACTTCACTGCATATTTTATGTTTGTCACCTCTTTCTGAATGACAGAAGAGCTCTATCTTTCTTTATCGATTGTATATTTGAAGACTACAGAAGTGATTGGCTAAATATTGTGTTAGCTACAAAAGCAACCAAGAATCAGAGTAGAAAAAGATACAACGGCAACGAGAACAATAGTTTCAAGATATTCTAAGTTAATCTTATTGAATGATCAGTGAAACTTTAAATAAAGGGATTTGTCGGATAGCGTGTAATTTAGGAAAAGTTACATTCGTAAAATCTAAGGGAAGGGTGAATTGATTTATATTAGAACAATTACCAAAATCATTTTGCAAGATTGCTTTGCTCAGTTATTCGGCTAAGAAAGATATAGAATAATGGAATAATTTTGAAGAGATACAGATTCTTTAAAAATGGTAACGTTTCTATGGGAGTTGCTTTATGTTATATTTTAAAGTCTATTTCCCATTCGTTTAAAAAAAATTGAATCTTCCACCGATGGACATTACACTATCTGTTTGGTTTTTCTAATTAAAATATTCACATATAAATATTAACATTTGTTTAATTGGCAGTGGGAAATTCAATGAATCTCGTCGGCAGGAATGGTAAATATAACCCACTTGAAATTCAATGAAAATTTCTCCCATTAGCGTTTTAGCATTTTTTTCATCGCTCGGTTCTATGTGAACCTTGTAACGGAACCCCTCTTCATTTTGATGAAAGTCTCTTTACGTTTGTCAGTGCTCATCCATTTTATCTCAAAAATCACAGTTAAGGTCTTAAAAAATCTTATCCATATCGGATCGTTCAAGAATAGTGACATGGATCATCTTCAACCCGAAAATATGATAGTACAAAAAAGGAGTTTTTAAAAAATTTCCTTGTATCAAAAAAACTCAAATTACATCAACATTTAAAAACAGCAGAAGATAAACAATACTATCACATTACAAATTCACAGAATAATATTTAAACAGGACAGTTTTTAATATACAGTGGTACATTGACGTTGCTCTATCACGTAACTCAATATTTTTCAGAGTTTAATGATTTTTTTTTTATTTGATTTTGTAGATAATTATTGTATAACACCGAGCAATGGTGTTAATTACGCGGGAATATATATCTATAAATGATGAAAAAAGTAGAAACATTATCCGTATTACTCATATGTTGTTTTTTTTATTGTTCTGAACTATTTTCGAGCTTAAGTCATCGTTAGAAGAAAAATATTGAGTAAGAAAAAAAAAGCACGTTTTTTAAAGATATATTTCTTTATGCTTATAAACTATGCTGTATCGCAAGCGATGTAAAATTTACGGTTATGGTAGTATAATCATCGTTTTAATAAAGAATATCTACAAACACACACACACATATATATATATATATATATATATATATATATATACACACACAAAATGGTAACATGCTTATCATTCGATAGTTAATTTTCTCATTAATAAGCACCATTCTTATAGATGAGTCGCAGTAATGTCCGATCTGAACTATTTCATCCTGACCGTTGATCTATCGGGGTCCTTAACCCAGCATAGGGTTCTCTAGCTCTGCGCAGGCTGTGGGTGCTGCCTAGGAGTCTAGTCAAGAGTGGATACTGCTAGGGACTCATGGTGAGAGGGAGTGTATCAAATGAACTGTGTTGTGGGCATACCTTAAGATCCAAAACAAGACTGTAACTGCATTTGAACGGATATGGCATTCATATAGATCCAACACTATCCAATAAAGTCTGATAGTATTGTGAGATACTGCTGGGGCGCCCTGGGTTAGTGGTTATGATGCTTCGGCCCGAAACCATGTCTGAACCCAGGGTTATTATCTGATAAAGACTTTACTGGAAGACAAACTGCTTTTTTATGCGGCAGTTCTTGTATATATAATGTATGCTCCCCGACGCCTGTGGAGTTGAGCTTTCTCGGGAAGGAATAGTTGCCACTCGAGTCAGGCAAGGCTCTTCAAATGAATTGAGCTCTCGGTAGCTTTTATGCAAATATATATGTAAACAAAACAAATGTGATACATAAGCGTTTTAAAATTATTTCACTTACGCTAGTTTCCTCGTGGCTGTGTGGTGGAATCTTGGGTTGGTGCATTAGTTAGCCGAGTTTCGATCCCAGCATCGAGAAACTCGTGTGTCTAACTACACAGAAGAGTTGTGATAAAACAGAACAGTCTGTACATATATATATATAAACACATATTGTCATCCGCAGACAGTTCTGTTGTACCACAATTCATCTGTGTGACTAGACACGTGATAAACTTTAAGCTGGGATCAAAACCGATCGAACTTTACAAATAACTTAACCTATAGATGTACATAAAATGTACTTTAATTATAAACACAACATAGGATTGAAGTCATTTAGCCGGCGGAATCCGTCAGGCCATGGATTACAATACCGCAGTTATTCCTCAAAAAAATAATTATGTACAACACCACTTGCCAATTGATAAATATCATTAAGCCTTTGAGGAATACAAACAATCGCTACGTTATTTATATATGGTTCTGGCCCTATAATTTACTGTATTTATGGAAATGGAAAAAAAAACTAATCTGCATAAGTACTGACTTTGAATAATTCTAAGGAATTGATTGCTATCAAGGTACCAATGAGTTTTATATTATTCGTATGACTTACCCGAGCTGTAAATTATTTGTTGGTGGTGACAAGAAACTTGAGGACGACGGCCTCCTCTCCTCGGACACGCTGCGGAGTGTATGCCACATTGTGCTGTCTACCGAAGCTCTTCCTTGCATTGCTCGTGGTCGGGACAATCGCCTTTCGCTGCCGTTAATCCTGTAAAGAGTCACGCTACACATTACAAATTTTCGAGATATAATATCAATACAAAATCAGTAAAAATACGGAAAAGAAAGTAAATAAATAAACATACTAAATACCGTAAAAACCCTTGTATAAATATGTCTTACATGGATAACACTTTGATGTATGGGTACAAGATAATTAATTTATGAAATTATTATTTTTTTACAAGTTAAGGGTTGCTTTTGCTTATCGACATTATATTTCAACTTTACCCTTACGTGTACAGATGGACACCATCTAATCGTCTCAATATTTGATCTTCGAATTTCAACTAGACGTGAGTATATAATGCAAATACTTCTACTACGATTACGAAGATGAGTATTGATATTTCAAGCAAGAAACTATCGAAATCGCACATTGCATCACTTAGAAATGGTTAAGATTTTTTTTCTTTATTTTTTTATGGCATATCAACATTCATGTGTTAGTTAATGCCTGGGTCATACTTTTAGAAAAACAGTAAAGTTGGCAATTGCAGTCTCTCTTTTCAATAGCTACAACACCGAGTTATTGGGGAAGGCGTTACTCTTGACTGGATTGCTCCACTTTACCTTTGATCCGTTCCTTATAATGCTTAGTGTTAAGCAAAGGGGGATCAAGTACTTCTTTTTGAGTCTTTGGTATGACTCGACCTGCCATTGAACTCCTGTCTTCCAGGCCAGTGATTAACACTATCAGTGCTGCTAATTTGCCCAATGCTAGTGTGTAAGGAGGTTTAAACTTTCCAAATGGCATCAGTCTTAAAAATGAACGTTATAACGCGACTGGAGTTCGAACTCGTTTACTACGATGTAACCATCGAGCACATTTTCCGCATCATCAACAGGGACTTACTCAAGAGAGAAACTTAATCTCTTTTAATATCAGCCCAAAGTAATGCTCTAGTAATCTCTTACGTACAAGCAAAAAATAATGATACGCAAGGGAATAGCAATATGATGACAGATGAAACGTTTAATCACAAAAGTGAATGCAGTAAGGGGACAACAAAGGATTTCAAGAGTTGGAAGTATGTTCCACTGCGAGATTATACCATTATCCTCTTGCAAAATGGTTTGTGCACAAATTAGAATCTTTACTAAAAAATCAGACACGTAAAGAGGGTTAGAAATGTATTGCACTGAGAGATTAAACCTTTATATTCTTAGTAAATGGTACATGCACTTACTAGAATCTTTTCTAGAAAATGAAACACCTAAACATCTGTGGGACTTTGTTAGAAAAATCGATCATAAAATCCTTATCTTAAGACCAAATCCAATGTTAGTTAACCTAAAAAAGTAAATTTGGATGTACCTAGGGACCATAAACAGAAGCTATAAAAAAGATCGAGAAATATTTGGATTTTTCCAGAGAGCTGAAAAAATGTACTGAACTGAAAAAAATGATTGCAATTGCAGTTGGTCTCTTGAACAGTCTGCAAAGTCTTGGAAAAGATATCCTTGGAACTATCGATTTGAACAAGAATCGAGACCATTCAGGCCAATGTACTGTTAACTTCAACTTGAGTCCTGGAGATCTGGGGAGATGGGCTGTTATTCAGACTTCACTGAAAAACTACCAATCAAAACTGGTGTGAAAAACTCACGAAGAGAAAAATTATAATCCGTAACAATTCGTATCATAATTACATGCCGGAATTCATCTTCATTTCAACTCTCTGCTCATCACTCCAAACCCGATCACAAGATTATTTCTGTTCATCGAACATCGATAAAACAGTCAAAAAGAAATTGATCTGCAGCAATTATTGGACATCAGAGATTTCTTTAAATGTTGCCAAAATCATTTATTCATGAGGATAGAACTCTCACTTGAATGTTTTTTTTTAATTTCCTTTCGTAATTATACTTTTGTTTTCTATTCAATTTACGTGTACACTCATCAATAAGATTCAGAATTTTAATTTTTTCTTTTGATAAGAAGAAAAGTCTGATAAAATACAATATCCTTTGAAATAATGATATCTTTTTACTTTCATTGATCTAATTCTCCTTTCAGATTTTAATTACGATGTTAATTCAATGCATTATTTAACATCTTGTTCACATGGCTTAAGCATTAACGCTACTTGTTATGTAAAATTCTAATAATGCTAAAATTCATAATGTTTTATATAATTCGTTCAGAATATGCAAACGCTAAGACCGAAATGCCACATTGAGACTTTCATTCTTTTCTTGCATACTGACTTTTGACAACTTGTTAGGTGTGGATTTCTAAAAGGGAGGTATCCATATAGACAAGGGGATTTGCAGAAAAGAAGTACGTGAATTGGGAACCGAAAGGGAAACGTACTGACGTTCTGAATATTATATAAACGCACCGTTTTGATCCCAACAGGAAAGGCAGTCAGTCAAAGGTGTGCATTCAAAACAAAAACCGACTTGGGCATGGGCTTGAGGGCAAGTGACTTAGTTTTAAGAAGCAGCCCTGATCAGCCCCTACAAAGAAATTCTAAGTCGGGTTCTGAATCTTCAATCTCAAAGTGGGTTAAGATGATACGGTGTCAAATATAGTAGTCCCGTGTCCCAGTTCTTCGTCTGTCTCTCTCACTCAGACCTGCAACATTTGGATCTTTCGTAAATAAACACGAAGTGTTGATTGGTTAGATTTTATGGCATATCAACATTTCTAGGTTATTTAATGTCAAATCCATTTTTATATAAATAACCAGTTCTTTTTCAAACAATTTGGTTTAGCTTGAGTACACACTTTAATTGTCAAAAATATTTCTAGTTCTAGATAAATAGTTTAGTCAAACAGCTCTAATTCAAACAATTCAGTTTAGTATAATTGGTCTACACACATTTTAAAGTCAAAACAGTTCTTTTTCAAACAATTCTGTTTAGCATAAGGGCGCAATGTAGTTTTACTTGAACTACAGATAGGATCCTATCAGGCGTTACCCCTTCGGGCAAGAGTGGACCAAGGAGCGAAGACACTGAAGGGGTGCCGACTGGACTATAAATACGAGGGGTATATTTTTTTATAAACAAGTATTAACGTCCTTCATTCCATCTATGTAACACTTTGTTTTATTTGCTTTGGTCAGATTTTTAAGCATAGAAAATCGGATCATTGCCGTTATGAGCATTTACAAATATTGCAGATTATTTTTCACTCGATCCTAGCTTTCCACACCAATTCCAACTCGTTGTTTTTCAGTTTAGTCTGAATATCAAAAAGTCTCCAAGAATCTTCCAAACTGTCAAAACGATCTGAGTGCTGTAGCTGAACTGTCTCGATTCTTCATCTGACCTTCTATTCCCCCAAAGTTCTTTTTCTATTTCATCGGGGTCGTTTCCAGGGCACCTCCTACAATTGTTATCACTGTCACTCATGTTCCACAGCTTTTTCATTTTTCTGGCAAGATCCAGGTGTTTATTGTTTTGCTTAATTCTATTTTTATGTTTCGGTTCGATGGAACGAGAAAATACAAATGATAACATACTTTCTTCTTGATTAATACTTGATCTAGTTTTATAGCCTGAATTAGTTGATCCCTTTGTATCTGAAAGACTTAGAGTAATTTATGTGGTCCAGTTAAATCTTTTCAAGTATATCCATATAACAGCCGAAACTTAACATCAGTCATTTATTGGCACACATTTAAACAGATATACATGATTAGTTATTTTACTTTTAAATGAGTGAGAACTAATTTGCTTTCACACTAGAATGGCTATTGTTTCTATATAGTTAAATGGTTTCAGTTATTGCTATCTAACATTAATTATTCTGTTCATCTTTACTCATTCGTTTGGATGCATTTAAACGGCTCCAAATATTGCTTTGTATCACGAATAATTCAATTAAACATCAGTCATTTGATTCCACACAGCTAAATGATCCAAAAGTTCTATTTCAAACAATTAAATTTAGCATAAGTCATTTCTTTGCTCTCAGTTTAAATAATCAAGCAGCTCTATTTGAGCCTTATATAGGACCCTATTTGGTGCAAGCACTCTGGGCCAGAGTGGACCAGGGAGCGATGGCAATGAAAGGGTACTCTGTATTCCCCAATGCTAACATGACCGGATCTTCACCATCAGATTGTTTAATGTCATAAACAGGACACTCGTTAGGTGTGTGTTATCCTTCTGCAGCGAAACAGTCGGTATATTTTCAAGCCCCAGCCAATTTGAGTAGACTTTCTATCGCATTCTGCCCGTGAAGATGCGTGTATATATACATATATATTTCTTAAAGCAAAAAACAAAACCGGTCATATTAGAGTTATAAATTTATTTCAATCCTGTTATAGATTTTGATATAAATCAAAAACACCAAAAAATAACAGGACTTCTTCAGATCTAATGGATAAAATAATTCAGAATAAACACAGGAAAGAAGGGTGGGAGTGGGTAGAAGATGGTTGCAGAGTTTTCTCCTCATTTAGCCCACTTCCGGTTTTTTTTATTGCCGGTGAATATATATATATATATATATATATATATATATATATATATATATATATAACTGTCTTAAATATCTATTTTGGATCCTTTAAACGAAAATAATAATTATAAACAAAAACTATGATGAGGTATTTAAAAAATGTTGCAAGAATATTAAGTTCCACTAATGAAATTTTAAATATCACTGCTGTTTTGTCAGTGTAAACGAGGAAGCCAACTGAAATTGTTTTCAATAAAAATTTCCACACTCAAATTTGTTTACCCAGATCACATAGCTCCAATACATTAGGGAAAAGTTTAAACCCAAATATTCTTTCTCCATCTATAGTTATAGAGCCGGTTAGACAAGGCTTTTTAACCTAGGTATGATAACTGGTCTAGGAAAAGGAAAAGTTTTGAATTCAAACCTGTTAAAGTCAGTTTAAAATTGACCTTGTACGTTGAAGTTATTAAATATATATCCTCTGATCCATTTAGAAAACCGTAGACTAATTAAAAAAAACAAATATTTATTTTCCAACAAAGATGTTTGATTCACAACATATACTCATTGTTTATGAACACGTGTTTCTTTACTCATTACGTAGATTCGAAATTATTCGTCAATATTTCAGACCAGTATTCAGGCTGTTAGCGGAAAATGCTACAGACCTATAAGGCTTAATAAGAAGCAAAATACATTTAATTTTAATTCATTTTTTCCATACGAGTAAACAGCGTTGTTTGGAATTGTTATATAGCAAAAAGTCTTAAGCTCGCAAAGATATCTCCGATGCTAATTATTCGTGACTAAGAAGTTTAAAATATGTGATATTTAGAGAAGAATGTGCGATGTGTATGTTTTAGTACAGGGCGATAGGCCAAATAAGCAGAATGTTCACCAATGGTCCAGAAGACCGGTGTTCAATCCCATGTCGAGTCATACCAAAGACTCAAAAATGGTACTTGATGCCACCTTTCTTAACACTCAGCATTATAACTTAAGGATCAAGGGTAAAATGGGGCAATCCAGAGAATGGAGTAGCGCCTTCTCCTACACCTCCCTGTGGTAGCTATTGAAAAGAGCCTTCGGGTCACCCTCGACTAAGATATGTTTTAGTAAAAAAAAAAAGCTTTGAAAATAGACTGAACATAAGTTTGCCACTGTAAACCTAAAAAAAAAAAACTTATTCGAGTAAAAACACATGGAATCTCCGGTAAGAAAAATGTTTCGGACACACTCGTCAGTAAATAAGGTGTAACCGACAGTCTTCTGAGACATAGAAATATTATTCACTGGTGATTTCTTTGAAAACGGCCTCATTCTAAAAGGTTTACGATATTTATTGAATGACATTGATACACGTTATCAATCATACAGAAATCGTCACCCAATTTTGGAATAGATTTTAGTAAATCACCTCCGACAAACAATCTGTATACGGTTGGTACAACGAGTTTATAAAGCAAGCGTAACGATCAAAGTTCAGAAATACCATCTGAATCAAAAAAGTAAGAGAAGTGTTTTCGTGCTGTTATCTACGCAGAGCATAAAAATTTATTAAATGCAGTTCGTGATTAACAACTTACACACCAGTCTCTTTGGAAATTTCCGCAAAAATACTCAAGAATGCATCATTCTTCACTTATTAAAAAGTTTACGTGATTGGGTCATAATGACTAGTGATTTCTTTTATTGTTAAGATGAAGCCATATTTGGTTTCTTTGTTCACTGACATATCAAACTTTGTAGGATATTTAATGAAAAAAGTCATCTGTGGAGAAGAAAAGAATTGATACTGGTTAAACTATGTGGGGATCAGAGGTTTCACATACCTTTCCATTATGCCGAAAGTGAACGTAATAACGCGACTTGAGTTCGAACTCGCTTACTAGATGTCGTAGTCCAACACGTTGTTTTTGTGGTTTTACTGTATTTTGTATTAAGTTGGCGACTGTAGTTGAGAGTGACCCGAAGGCTTCCTTTTCAATATCTACAACAGCGAGATGTTGTGGAAGGCGCCACCCCTTTCCCTGCCTTCCCCCCTATTTTACCATTGATCCACACCTTATAATGCTGAGTCTTACGTAAGGAGGGATCAAGATACCATTTTTGGGTCTTTTGTATGACTCGACCTGAGATTAAATACTGGTATCGCGGATTATTGAAATTTCAATGTTGAAATTTATTATCTCTAACAGACAATAGTATATTTGAATTACTTAGTTTAGCAGTTAACGTCATTAGGAACGAAATCAGCCACAAGAATTTAAATCCTGGACAAGAATCTTTAAATTTCACTTCGAAGTAGCGCCTTCGGGAAAGATGTGAATACACTTGTTCTACCATCAGCTATCGGTAAATAGTAAAGCAATCTGGGTTATTTCGTCTTTGTACTATTTACCAACCCCTCCGCTCGGGCAGGATATGACGCAAGGTCAATTTTTAAGCGGAGTTTAACAGGTTTGAATTCAGAGTTTTCCTTCTCCTAGACTAGTTGCCTCACCAAGGCTGAAGAACCTAGTCCGTCCTACTATTTACCCATAGCTGGAGGGAGAATAAGGGGGGTTCATACCTTTCCCAAGGGTATTTGCCCGAAAGTGAACGTAATAGCGCGACTGGAGTACGAACTCGCGTACTACGATTCCGCAGTTCATCGCTTTAACCATTACACCATTTCGTCTTTGTTAGGCAGTCTAAGAAAAAAAAACTGAATACAAATTACTTGAATGTATATACCAAATCCTTACCCTAATGGGTAGGACGCAACTTAAGTGGAGTTAAGCTGGATTGAATTCAATTGTACTCCGCTAAAGGTAACCTTGCATCACATGGGTTGGGTTGGGTTTAATACTCCTGTGCTCTCAAGCATATTTATGAAAATTTTAATCTCTATACTTCATGATGCAAACTCCTATATGGTTTCGTATATAATCAAATTCTAACTAATTGGAGGCAGCAATATTATAGTCTAACTCATTGTTTCGAGTGATTAATGGTCGCGATGTAAGGCAACCTGGCTTGGATGGTTGGTTAAGTTTTATGGTATATTACTTGTAGGATGTCTAATGCCAAATCCTATTTATATTTATCTATGCAAAATATATACTATTTATATACAAATAGTTTGTAGGTAATTTTGTAACAAGCAAGAGCTCATTTGTTGGCACAGACTTAAGTGGTTTCAAGTAGTGTTGTTAACAATTATAATTCCTTTTTCGCGCAAGATTAAACGCTTTTAAGTATTTCTATCAAGCACAAATTATTCTATTTGCTTGAACACCGTTACATTGCTTTAAGTATATCTTTTATATAACATATGGCATGGATTTTCGGTTCATTCCTAGTGACCCCGTGTGCTTTGGCAAACTATCACATTTTGATTAGTAAACAGGAGCTCGATCAGGGCACTCAGGTATAACAGGTGTGTAACCGGAAGGAGACAGAGTGCAGAGAATCGCAGACAAGCGTGGGACACGCAGCCCGTCAGGTCGTCTCTGACGAGCTTGCAAGGGGGTGCAAGCGTTGGCACCCCCTGGCTCCCGGAAGATAATATGGGAAGAAGAAGTTTTCTCTCAGAATATATGTCTCTCCACCCCTCTCTCACACACCACAGAAACATCAACCCTTTCGAGAATAAAGTGTGAGAGATATATTTTTATAAAGATGTGCGTTCGTTCGTTCATTGAAGTCCGTAAATTATGTTTCTGCTTGTATTTGTATTTACGGCTATGCAACATATCTATCTACCATCACTAACTTTAGTTGTCAGACTTTTTAAAATGAAGCTGGATGATTTTCTTCCTTTAGGGTTTTCGGACTATTGAGTAACCTTTCATTGCCGTTGCTACATCCTTTATCGAATTCACGAAGGTCACCTATTCTGATTTCGTTAGCCATAACCGAGTACAAGTGTTAAGTATTCCTGTATTGTTACTCGCCTGTAGTCAGGATTGAACCTGCAACCACTAAGCGATTGTTTCCTTAGAAGCTTAGGCAACCAGCGCCTATAGGTTCGAAGTTCCGTGTAGGTTCCCCGAGTTCGACAAACAACAGAAGAAAACCGGTGGACATATCGGCCGAAACGTTATACAAATAACAAAGATGAAGACAATAGTCCCAAAACCCTTTATGGTAAAAATCACTCATTTTATTCACACAAGTTTGTATAGTTCCAAGCTTCCCTCTATAATATTAACAAATCTATTCAACGTTTGTTTTTTGTTTGCACATTTTAAATACTAAACAGTTCAATTTCAGCCATAGATAGTACCCAAAAGGTGCTTCTTCTCCGAGTCCAAGTTGACATACGCACAACGGCAATGAAAGGTTACTCAACATTCGCTAGTGTTCCAGGACTAGATTCTCACCATCAGATTGTTTAGAGTCATATCAAGGAATCTTGTTGTTAGGAGTCTTACCCCTCTGCAGAGATGCAGTCGGCATTTTCTAAGCCCCAACTTTCTGAACTCCTGTATAGGAGAATCAACACTTAATTAAAACCTATCAAATTGACCTTGAGTCACACTCTGTCTGTAACACTAAGGTTGGGCAAATAAAGATTCCAATCAGATAAAAATTTAATCACATGTGCAAATAGAAGTTGCATCACTTTTTAATTTTAAAGCAGATAGTTACAGAATTTTGTTGAAAATATATATATGTTGAATTAATGACCTGTTATAAAACAATAGCAAAGATTGATGAAATACTTAACCTTAAAGAAAATTGATATGCTATTAAAGAAAGAAACCAAGCCAAGGCAAGGCAAAAAGAAAAAAAAATTACCCCACACATTCTATATTGGTAATGATCAATATACTCTGGAATTATTATTTCCGTTCGATCAGAAAAAACGCCTAAGGCTTGACAACATATTTCCTCTTTCTCCGGCTAACGTTGGTAGTCTACTAATATATTGATATCTGAGCGTTACTTACAGTGAAAAAATAGCATTTTCAAATTTATAGCATATGTATATATGAACAATGTGGACTCGGATAGCAACGCAGCATGGTTCTGAGTTTCATGCATTCTGTGATCCTCAGATAATATGCAACCAATAATGTGTAGCAAACCTCTCTGTAGGTTATATGAGGCTAATCAAAAGAGCCGGCATTCACCTTGAAAATTATAGACCATCGAACTTAAAACCTTTCTTCTTGTGCCGCACTCACGATATAAGCCATGAAATGAATATTAAAAATTCTTTTAGCAGCAATTACAGATTCACCTGCATTAAAACGTCATGATCGTAACAGATCGTATCTTTGAAAAAATATGCTCACACCTTAGCTTGATTGACCTATCTTTGATATTTCCCTAACTTCACTTTAACTGCACTAGTGACAGCTTAAAACAAGAAATATTTCTGTCACGTTCTATATATCATGAAACATGTTGGACTGTTAGGTTCATACCTTTTACATAAGACATGTTTTTAACAATCATCATTTATCATTAATTTCTGTGTCCACATTCCCTTATGATTATTTTCCTTTCTCCCTCTCTGAGTGTTTGTGTCACTCACTTTCTCTATGAAAGATTTCTCTCGTTGAACCGACAGCAAAGTATACATTTTGAAAATAACAAATCCCCAAATGGTTTAACATTTGGTATTTATGTTTTTATGCTCTACACGTGTTTCAGACTTGACTTTTTTTCAGTTTTCAACGGGTATGTACTGTTGCTGTTTTTTTTTTAGTAAATATTGTTTTTATAGGATGTGTTCTTTTTAATTCAAGTATTTGTGTCTAAAAGTAGATGACCTTAGTCGAAAGTGACTCGAAGGACCCCTTTTCAATAGCTACTTCACCAACTCAAGGGGAGGACGCCACTGCATTCTCTGGATTGATCCACTTTACCCTTGATCCTTACCTGAAATTGTCTTCATTTGGCCATTTGACTTTATTTCTTTCTATGAATGTCACAGATGAATAAATTGCCCGCGAAGACCTCGGGTCTATGTAAATGTCCTTTGTATATATATAAAAATGTGTTATTTGTGAGTGTCAGTGTGTGTGTAAACATCTTAGTACATTTATTTATCTTATTTTAATTCAAGATTAGTGGCTGAATGTACTAAGGGAAGACTTCTGGTCATTGTAAATGTTTTTAATTCTATTCTTTATAAGTGAGTGTTTGTGTACACACATACTTCCACGTACACCCATGCAAGTGTAGAGAAATTTTCAATTTTTTTTTGTACGGAATCGTCTTTAATTTTTTCATCAAGAATTTCTCTATCAATATAAATTTCCGCTTCTCTGTACCAATCTAAATTTTCGTTATATATATATATATATCCTAACTCATAAATACACAATTTGTGTGTGAAATGGCTTTATTTATCATTATGTTTATTTGATCCAGATCTCATTTGTTTGCAAATGGTTTCAAGTATTGCTATGCGACACTAAAAATTCAATTTAATGTAAGTCATTTCCTTGCACACATGCAAATATTTTCCAGAACAGTGAATTATTAAACAGTTTTATTTTATCTATAGATGGAACCTTTAGTGCCTCTGACAATATAGATTCGAGTACACCTGGAAGTAATGTTAATGAAGGCACATTCAACATTCTCTTAAGCTCTAGAACTGGAACCTCACCATCTGATGGCTTAATGTCATATCAGGTAATTCGTTGAGAGGGGGTGTTAAGTCCTCTTAAAAGATTCAGCTGCTAGTTTTTTAGCCAACTGGGCTAATTATATATATGTAACTTTTGTATGTACAATACTACTTTATAAGAAGAAGAGCGTTGCAGTGTGTAGAATTTACTTTTTTTTTTTTTTTTCTGTAGTTACATCACTTTTGTGATAGAACTTCCCCTGATGATGGCCCAAATTCGGGCAGGAAGAACTAGGGGAAATAAATAATTATCAAAGATACATCAACCAATTCCCGCCGAATATTATAAAATCGATACGGCAATATGAAAGGGTAGACAAAAAATGTCTATTAAGTTTAATATATATATATATATATATATATATATATATATATAGATAGATAGAGAGAGAGAGAGAGAAACTTTGAACAAGCAGGGATATACGTTTTAAATGGCAAGGAAGGCGGGAATCTAACATTTACCATGAAATGTCGAAATCTTTTTTTCACACTCTTTATCGTTCTCAACACACACGGATATATATATGTGTTGGTTTATATCACTCTGTCCGTAACCTAAATGCAAACTATAATATACGTTTCTATCGCGGTGCAGATATTTTTAAGTGATATTCTTCCGGGTATATGTACTAATTGAATTTTGAATTGTAATCATATTGGTAGATCGTTCAATGAATATTTTAAGAATATTTCTGCTAATAACTTCAAAAAGGCTCCTATTTTATTGATTAGCACACACATACATTGATTCGGCTTCTTTGGTTAATGGCATATCAAGTTTCGTGGTTTATTTAAAGTCAAATGGTTCCATTCAGAAGAACAGTTGTGATACCTGCTTAACTCTTAGCTGGCTTATACAAACACACACACACAATAAATATATACATATGTGTGTGTGTGTGTGTGTGTGTGAGAATGTCATTTTAAAATTGGCCCTGTAGGTTGGGACTGCAGAATACACCGAATGCGTCTCTGCACAGGGGTAACACCCTTCCAATGAGTGTCCTATATATGACACGAAAAAATCTGATGGTGGGGTTCTAGCAATGCTGGAACTTTGGGGGATGTGGAGTAGCCCTTTATTTTCATCGCTCCCAGGTTCACTGAGGCCCAGAGTGGTGGCACTTTCATAGAGTCCTATCTGTTAGTTAACATAACTAAACAGGGTACTTATGCTTAAGTTAATAGTTTGGAATAGAACTGTTTTTGACATTCAAACTCTGTACATATGCTAAACTGAATTGTTAGAAATAGAACTGTTTTTACATCTAAACTGTACTAATGCCGTCCTGAATTTTATCGAAATAGAATTGCTTTTATATTTAACTGTGTGCAAAGAACTTTCTATGCTTAACTTTTAATTCGGCGTTAAATGACCCGAAAAAACAAACCTACCAACCAAACATTCAATAAATAAGTGCAAGATTGAAGAAGTGGCCACAGAAAGAACTGTTAAATGTTCCAACTTTTTTAAAAGGGAATTACAAGAGGTTTTGAATTTTATGATATGGAAATCTTTGATTCATGTGCCTGGAGCTATTTTCTCCATCAGTGAGAGTATTGACACTCCATGGATTGTCTTTTGGGCTTTGGCTCATTGAAGCAAAGCCATCTTTTGCCCCGATGTCAACATTTTTTGATAAAAACATGCTTTCCCGTACACATCTGATTTTTCCGTAAATTTCACGTTTTTACTTTTCAGCCCACAAAATTGATGACAGACTTTTGTTTTATGCCTTGATCACTCAGATTAATTACTATTTTGAATATCCCCAAAATGGTTATAACAAAATATTATTATATTATAAACCAAGTCCCAACGAAACGAAGTTTACATGTGGAAGACCATTCTTTAAAAAAAGTTGCTTTGTTAAAAATATCACCTTGGTCATTTGTCTATAAAAAGACTATCATAAATTGTATGACAGAAAGTAAATGAAGTGAGAGGGAGAAGTATACCACGAGAGCAAAACTTAAAAGCTGCCTACCAAGAAGGAAGACTTTCGAAGTGGAATGAACAATTCCAAAGTTTTCACTTAGACCTGGCAGAAATCTCCAACAAAACTATCCAAAAAATATTGATTGCCAACGAGACAGTAAACTAAGACAGTTTTTGGAGTAAAATGTATTGAAAAATTAATTAAAACACAAAATCAACTGACCTTATCGAAATACTTACTTAATACAAAAAAAAAACAACCTTGACATACTTCTCAGGTTAAGCAACACAACTAAAAACTATAGAAAAAATGGATGAAAGGTCGCACCCTTCTCTAAAAGCTGACCTCGGAACTACCAAGAACTACAGATCCATAGCTATATATTCAATAGCTGCTAAGTTTTATAACATTCTGCTTCTTAATTGTATCCAGCCAGAAATCTAGAAAGCCCTGAGAAAACTCGGAACGGTATTCGAAGTAATCGCTCCTCAAACTCACAATTTCTGACAATAGTTTGAATCATCGAAGGATTAAAAGTAAAGAATTTTAAGTTCACACTACCTTTTCGCAGATTTTTTAGCACCTGGTGTAATGATTAACAAGCTAGACTAACAAACCTTTACTAGTGTGTTCAGTTCTCATTGGATGCTACATTCATAGGCTTTGTCCCAAATCAGAACAAACTACTTTGTAAATTAATACTGTTTATAGATTTCTCCAAGGAATTCAGTTTTATACACCAAGGAAGGACTTTGATGATATTACAAACCTATTATCTTCCTTAAAGACACTGTTACCGGTATAATAATATTTTACAAAACGTACGAAAGGAATGGCTCGCTCACTTAATGGAGATGCCGACTTTTTCGACATTGTCACCGAAGGCTTTCAAATATATATATTAGCACCATATTTGTTTATATTCAGCCCAGACAAATTTACTTTGAACGTCAATAAATATAATTTAAAAATGGTTTCACATTCTAAAAAAACAATAGTCAGACCCTACTCGGCAAGAAATGACAGTCGCAGATTGCAGAGATGGCCAAGCGCTTCTCGAACATACACCAGCAAAAGCAAAATCCTTACTGCATAGTACAAAACAAGTAGTTAGAGAGATTGGTCTTTATACAAATGCAAATAAAACAGAAGTCATGAGTTTTAAACAAGTAGTATCCATCTCCCATCTTCAAGGCAAACCTCTAAAATTAGTGTACCAGTCCACATATCTTGGTAACAACATGTCATCTATTAAAAGCAATGTCAGGATACGCCTAGCGAAGTCGTTGAATTCTCTTGAAAGGTTATCGATTATATGAAAGTCTGATCTATCCGATGAAATAAAACAGAATTTCTTTGAATCTGTAGCAGTTTCCATACAACTATATAGATGCACCACATAGACGCCAACAAAATGAATAAAGAAAACACTTGATAGGTACAAATCAAGAATGCTGGGCGCTGTCTCGAAGAAATACTTGAAACAACACAGTATAAAACCCCCACTTTATGACTAACTACCTCCAATCTCACAATACGTTCAACTAAGACGAGCCTGTGGTGCATTACTGGAGAAGTAAGGAGGAACACAGAGTGATTTTTGCTGATGAGCGTATCAGTATTAGCCGACCTGCAAAGACTGACTTAATTCAGCTCTGTGCGGATACACGATACAGCCTAGAAAACTTGCCAGGAGCGATTAATGGCGAGAGAGAGTCAGGAAATTTCCTGGTGTCATCGTGACTCCATTATATATATATATATATATATATATATATATACACACACACATACACACACACACTTGTAGTGCTGAAAAGTTCTCGAGCAAACCCAAATAATGAATTAACTAGTCATTTAACGTTCCGTAAATTCACTCAGGGACCACATATCGATTCTCAAATTCCTCTAAACCTTATAAACTGTAAATTAAAAGAGTTTTTTTTTAATTCTCTAGGACAACCATACGTCAGTTCGCGCACATACACACGTGTGTATATATATATATATATATATATATATATATATATGCACACACACACACACATATTTTCTACGAATCCGTGCACAAAATCTTCATTTCTACGATGTCTTTCTCGTAGCTCGACATTTCACCCACATATTCCACCTGTGTAAATTCAACAATTGAAATTCCCTAAGCGTTTGGGTCACGTCTCGTTTATACATCAAATATATCTCATTTGCTGCTTTCTTGTGAGTATATACGTGTGTGTGTGTGTGTGTGTGCTTAGTTTTGTACTTTTTCATATCTGTCAGCTTATAAGACTCAGCATATATGTGCCTGAGTGTAATTATTTTTCCCCTACGTCAGATGAAAGTGTAGTTTTTTTTACGTTAGAATCATATTGTGTTTGTTATATTAGTTCCCCTTGTATACGTATCTAAGGTCGTATATTATTTGAAACCTTTTAAGCTTCACTTTAATGTAATATTTTTTCAGTATTTCATCCTCCCCATCTTCCATGTAAATGAAATAAATCTTATAATGAGGGGAGGATTGTTTTTTTTTCTCTTTCTTTGAAAGAAAGACTAGAAAATTACTGAACTCTGTGAAAAAAAATCTTGTTCAAATTCTTATCACGTCTACCGTATATATTCTTGTATAGGTCGATTTTTGAAAATATATTCTGGCAAAAAAAATAGATTTGGTAGATTTTAAGTGCAAAATTTATGGAAAAGATTTATAACAGTTCTTTTCATCAACGTTTTCTTCAATATATTAATCATAGAATTAAAATAAACTTATTCCCAAATATATGCATTATATATTACATATTGTAGCGTCATGTTAACGAAGGTTAAAATATGTCGATTGCATCCTCTGCGTCGCTGCATGCCAAGTAAAATGGGTGTTAAGGGTGTGACATGAAACTGAAGCTAGAGTTATTGATCTATGGAGAGTACTGAGCATCCCTTTTTTATTATTACCTCAAGATTCATTCTGATTTGGAGTGGAAGTTCCATTTATGGTTATATGCATGAACCCCACAGATCTTTTTGAAGAATTTCTTGTATGACGTCGGTATTCTTAAAATCGTTTAAATGTCTCAACCAATGATTATTGTTAAATAGGAATAGTAAATAGAAAATATTATTTCTTGGAAAAAGATGAACGACGTCATTTAAATGATCGAAAAGAGATTGAAGTACCGTAAAATCAACCAGCAGTAAATTTTGGCTTTGGGTTTTCATTTATTTGAGTAAATATTTAAATAAGTGAAATTAATCAAATTTACTTTTAACATGTTAGTTTCATTGGTTCATCAAACTATTACTTGTTTTTTTATTTTTTTTTGGTTTGATGGTGTATTAACCATTGTAGGTTATTTAATGCCTAATCATATATATATATATATATGATTTGTTAACAATTTTTTTATATTAAATGAATCTGGACACTTTTTTTTCACACAATTAAATAGTTTCAAGTATCGCTATATAAGTCACAATCTAACATCAGGCATTTGTTTGCACCCAGTTTGTTCTATTTGACCCTATCAGGTGTTGCTATTCTGGATCAGCGTGGACCTGGGAGCAATGGCAATGAAGAGGTACCCATCATTCCTCAAATCTCCATCGCCATCAGATGGCTTAATGTCAGATTCAGGACATATAATGCTAGAGGTTTTAGTCCTCAGCAGAGAAGCAGTTGCTGTATTCTACAACCCCAGCCGACTGAGCTGCCTATTACTAGGTCGGTATGAATAAACTAAAATATATCTTCGATTGACCATTATGTAGGTTCAGCTGAACTGGATCTGCAGTGTGTAAGTTGTATGAAAATTACAGTATCAGTAGTTACCCAAGATGAACAGGAAGTGACACAATATCTATTTTATATGAAGTTTAACAGGCTTTATTCCTGAGTTTTCCTCTGCTTTATCAAGGTTGGAGAGCCAAGTCAACCATGCTATTTACCTAAAGCTGAAAGGAGAATATTAGCACCAACTGCACCTCAATAGATAATTTGCAGCATATTGCAACTGTTACGAGGGTGTGATCAATAAAAAGTTCTCTGACCGACCAACAAGGGAATAATTGAGGAAATTTTTAAAAAGTGTAATAAATAATGTCCCAAGAGTGTAAAACGGCAAAAGGAATACATAGAAGACATTTCATAAGTATATCTTGGCTTTCTTTGTTAGACCCATAATATTCCATCCACTGTCTCTTGTATAACAGTATGTCAAGAATACATAACCAAACGCCTATATTCAAATGGATACATAACAGAACGAATAGAAGCGTTTGGTTGAAAAGTGATTATAAGTGAAATCTTCTGGAGGCTGCAAGTTCAATCCCAACTATAGGAAAATAACAAGGAGTACATAATATAGCTGAACACTTGCACCCGGTCAAGCTTAGCAGAATTAGAGCATTGGTCAAATAAGTAGTGTTCACCAATGGTTCAGGAGGACGGGCTTCAATATCAGATCGAGTCTTACCAAAGACTCATAAAATGTTACTTGATGCAGCCTTGCTTAACACTCAGCATTAGAAGGTAAAGATCAAGGGTAAAGTGGGTTAATCCAGGGAATGGAGTGGCGCCTCTCCGATACCTCGGTGTAGTACTTATTGAAAAGGGAATCTTTGGATCACCCTTGACTAAAATTACCAACTTTACTTACTTACCTCCAGAGCTAAACTAAATTCTTCCAGTCAAGAAGAACGATTACGCATGTGGAAATAATATTTTCAGAATCTGCTAAGAAAATCCAAAAAAGTTACTGAAAAACCTATCACTAATATTAATAATCAACTAGATATCAAACTAGGACTGTTTACTTAAGAACTTGAAGTACTAACAAAAATTAAAAACAGGAAAGCTGACAGACTAGATGAAATATCATCAGAAATATGAAAGACAAGTAGAGTTGACGACCTACAGCTACGATACTGCAACGCCGTATATAACCAGAACACTATCGAGAGATAGACAAAATGTTGCATCTTCTCTTTCCTCTCGAAAGGTGACTTTGGTTGGTTGGGTTTTATGGCATATCAACCTTAGATTTTTATGTAAATAATCAGTTCTATTGCAAACAATTCAGTTTAGCATAAGCACACAGTTTAAATACAAGTACAGTTTAATTGTGAAAAACATTTCTATTTCAAGATATTCAGTTTAGTCAAACAATTCTAATTCAGCTAATTCAGTTTAGTATAAGTACAGATTTTATTTACTCACAGTTAAAAGTCAAAACAAATCTATATTAAACTAGTCAGTTTAGTGTAAGTACAGTTACAATGTCAAAAAAACAGTTCAATCAAAAATAATTCAGTTTAGCATAAGTACAGTTTAATTGTCAAAACATTTCTATTTCAAGCAATTCAGTTTAGCATAAGTATACCGTTAGTTCTATTTCATCCATAGATAGGGCCCTATCAGGTGCTACCACGCCAAGCCAGAGCTGACCTGGGAGCAAAGGTAATAAAGGGGTACTCCGCATTCCCCAAAGCACGAGCATGACTGGCATCTCACCATCAGATTGTTTTGTGTAATATCCAGGATACTCACTGTGGGGGATCTTACCCCTCTGGAGAGGTGCGGTCAGTGTATTCTACACCCCCAGCCGACTGGGTAAGTTGACTTTTGAATTGTCCAGAACAACCAAGGAAGATCCCTAACTTCCATACTGGAAAAATTTATAATGTTCTGATACTCAACCGCATCGAACAAGAAATTGAGTAAAATCTTAAGAATCAAAATGGTTTTCGGAGAAACTGTTCCACAACCTCACAGATTCTGACAATTTGTCGAATCTTAGCTGTTCGAGCAAAAAACCTTATTTGTAGGTTTCTCCAAGGCATTTGACTACATGCAAAGAGGGAAGATTGAAAAAATACTAGTTTATTTTCCCCCCAAAGAAACTGTCGCAGCCATAATGACCTAAAAGTTCGCTCACCGATTGGAGACAGACTTCTTTGACATTGTTTGCTGGTGTACTGCAAGGGGATACATAAACCCCATATCTGTTCATAATATACCAAGAGTACGTACTTCGAACGTCGATAGATCTACTGGAAGAATATAGTTTTACACTAAAAAAGGCAAGAATCAGATGATACCCCACACACATTTTTTACTTACGCATATTATGCAGACGATATATCGCTTCTAGCTAATACATTTACTCAAGCCGAATCTGCATAGTATGGGGCAGGAAGCAGGTTCCATTGCCCTCCATATCAATGCAGTCAAAACGGAGTACATGTGTTTTAAACAAAAAATTGATATCTCCCCACTAAATGGTGGCGCTCTTAAATTCGTTGTTAAATTTTATTACCTCAGAAGCAGCGTCTCATCTACTGAAAATAATGTCAATATGTGACTAGCGAAGATATGGACTACTACTGATAGGTTGTCTACCATGTAGAAATAAAACACAATTTTTTCCAAACAGCGGTCGTGAGATTTTACTATATGGATGCATCTCTTGGACGCTGACAAGAGAAAAGGCTAGACAGAAACAGCACAAGAACGCTACGAGTTATATTGAGCAAATCCTTGAAGTAACATCCCACAAAGCAGCAGCTGTACAGCCACTTACTTCCCATCTCTAAAAATATCGAAATAAGATGGACAAGACATGGGAGGCACTGCTGGAAAAGTAAGAACGTACTCGTAAGCGAGGTCTTCCTATGGACCCCTTTCTCTCGGATGTGCAAGTGTATGACTACCAACTAGAACCTATCTGCAACAGCTCTGTACGGATACGGGATAGAGTCTAGAAGACCTGCCAGAAGCGTTGGATGATAGAGACGATTACTGGGAGAGTCAATGAAATCTGAGCTAGCAGCAAAAGATGACGAAGACCACTGGATAATATCAAGTGTTCAGTTCGAAGTTTTATGTGGGCTCCCGAGTTCAACATCAAACACTTGAACAAGGCCGGACGACATATTGACCGAAAAGTTCTGAGTATATCAATGAGGATGAATACAATAGACCAAATATTCTTTGTAATAAAAAACTTCCTTATCATCAAACATATTTCTTATTGACGGAAGCAGAAAGTTCTCCAAAATTTCAAGATTGACGGTTGAGGTAATACTTGCCATCTCCCATGGTTTTTCACCCGACATTCAACAACATATAATGGATGAATTAAAAAAATGGATGAAATGTTTTCTGCAAGTTCCTATTTATTGCCCGGGGTTCTTTTTTAATTTCTTGCGGGCAGCAGAACTCTTCGAATACAAATGTACGCATTATTTATTCTTTTATAGATTCTTGTCTAAATCTGTGGGCGTTGGTGTCTGCAACAAAATCAGGAGTTTTCCAAAAAGTTGTATTCATTTAAAAAGAAAATTTTTCCTAAGATCTCAAATCAAAGCTGACTTAATACCGACGATGGCGTTCATATTTCCTTGCAGGAAATCTGAAAATATATACTTGAAAGAAACTTTGCACGAGTTAGATGGGTTGCCTAGGTCAGCGACAGCACAATTTAAATTTATCAAGTTAAATTCCATTTGCATGTCATTTTATTCTATTCTACGGAAAACTGTTCCTTATAACAATATATATATATATATATATATATACACACACACGAAGAATTTGATTGAGAATTTACTAAGACGACAAATATGAACAGGTTAACATGAAAATAAATTGATGGTAAGCAGCTGTAAATAGATAAAAGAATAACAATATATGCGGAATAAGAAAGGCATAAATATATTCATGGGATTAGACAGAAATTAATTTTTAACGTAGCTGAAAAGCTGATAGTTAAGCATAGACTAGTTTATTAGATAGGACTATAATAGAAGGATCAACATAGTCAACGCAAGAAAACTGCTCGGATTCTGTAGACATTCTCTTACCATCTGTCCCTATTCACCATCACTCTCTATAGGTTCTTTAGACAGTATCCACCGTCTATACAGAGCTGTTTAATGTAAGTGTAATGGCCAGCCAATACTTGTATGTCCTTGAATTTTTCCTTACTTCACCATCAGCACCCAACATGGCTTGTTTGTCTTTCTTGGATGTTTTTTTAATGAAAGCTAAGTGGCCTTACAGCAAGCTGAGTGTTATTTTGAACAAATCCTGCTACCTTGATTTGTTTAAAACAGTATAGAGTATTCTCATTTTTTCTTTAGTTGAGTTTGTAATCAATGGTACCTCATATTGCTCCTTTTTTATCTTTTCGAAATATATTCCGTTACAATATATCCCGTTACAATAGAAGTGATAAATGCTCATATCTTTGGTTTAGAAGAAAAATGCACGTCTTCTAAAAACTGGTAGATGTGTACGTACTTTTTGAGCTGAATTCTTTGTCCATAGTTTCAGGTATTCTTATCTAACATTGATAATTCTATTTAATTAATTAGTTAATCATTTATTATAATACAGTTACCTTGTTTCATGTGTTGCCATCTAACATTATAAAATATTTATCATGCATTTCCACGCATTAAGAGGTGCCCGTGGTTTAATGGTTAGCGTCGCAAGATATAGACACGGCGACACGAGTTCAAATCCTGGACCTGTGATTCCATTTCACATAGCACTAATACCCTTGGGAAAGGTATGAATCCAAAATATTCTCCCTCCAGCAATGGGTAAATAATAGGGCAGACAAGGTTCTTCAGCCTTGGTGAGGCAACAAGTCTGGGAGAAGGAAAACTCTGAATTGAAACCTGTTAAATTCCGCTTAAAAAAAATTGACCTTGTGTCATATCCTGCCCGAGCGGAGGGGTTGGGTAAATATGGTACGTACTTATAGGAGATATATAGTTATAAACGAGATGAGACAGATAAACATTGAGGTCTATTCATAAATTGAAACTGAAATATAAATCCTAAAGAGAAATAAACCGGTGTCGATGTTCCCTCATCACATGAAGTGTAAGTGCTAAATACTCTTATCGTTTTTGTTTCCCCCCCCTCACACTGCGGTATTGTCCGTGACCCCTTCTATTTTGTATTCAATATCCCTAAGCCGTGTCAGCTACCGTGACCTACGCCGCATTTCTCGTCTTGTTATCCCGGTTCTAATTACGCTAGCCTTGAAGCCATGGCCACAACATCACGTACAATATTGCTAACAAACCTAATTTGAAATCACTATAAAACGGCATTTTTTTTCTATCATCGGTGGCTGTACGTTTTTTTATCATGCCAAATTCACCGACCCCAGATAATTAGCGACTGTTACCCCATGTCTCAAGAAAAAATAAACGTGTTACAGTTGTATGATGCTTCACTTATATTCAAGAAAAAAAAAATACTTGTATTAAGAAATGCGGTAATGTATATCGAATTTTTTGAAAAAAAAATAGAGGAATACTCGCATCGGTAGCTATTAATATTTATGCCAAGTAACATTCTATTTATATAACCGATAGGAGAGTTAATTATGAATACATAAATAAATAAGCTGTAATTGGGATTTTAGATCCATATTACTGAAGCATATATAATGACTATATTGAGTGTTTTCACAGAGTATTATAAAGTTAAAGAATTACATTGGAAATTGCTTTGTATTGGTCGGAGGGGGATATGTCTTTCATATTAATTTAAAAAAAAAAAGAAGAAATTATCAGTATTAAATTTGGGTTTACAGGCATATCAATCTTCTGCGATTCTTTAATGCCAAAGCTATTGTTGAACAGTAGCGACACTATTTAACCCATAGCTGAGGACTGAAGGGTATTAGTATTAGTCTTAAAAGTACGATTAGTAAGATGAAAGAAATCCTAATGATAATGCATAATGTTTGGTTGGTTTCATGGTATGTCCAACTTTGTTGGGTTATTAAATGTCATTTATCTCACATGCAAGTACATAATTTCAACTATTCCTATTTCATAAAAAATAACAACAAAAAGTAACTATTCCCAATATAAATCATTTCAGCAGTGTATGGTTTCCAGCATTCTCACCAAACTAAAGTAATATGCACACAATTCTATGATTTTAAATATTCTAAGTAATTGTTTCCTCGTAAATGCTGATCGTTAGTGATAATGGAAGTAGTTTAGAATGAAAGTGAAACAGTGTGAATAAACTGGAACGATTAAATGTTATTGAAGGTAAACATGTCTCGAATTTTAGGAACTAGTTTTCTTGGTTGATATGGTAATATTTTTGCTTGTTAATATATAAAAAAAAACCTGCTGTATTATCTAAGCGAAATGTAGCGCTTTCTTTTTTATTTCTTTATATATATAGGTCAGTAAATTTATTCTGCTAAACTATTCATTTAAAAATGCACATTTGATTTAAAATAGTAATGTCTTAAATCTCAGCTGTATTATTGTGTTGTTTAAATGAAGAATGAAGACTTATGCGACTTAATTTTCAGGAAAACTTTACTTTTGGAAGGCGAACTTCTAAATTTGCTAAAGAAAACCCCCAAATTTGCCCCCCCCCCTGAAAAGAAAGGAAAAAAAAAAAATCCAAAACACCTCAAATGTAGTCTAACACGTGCTGAAGACGAAAGCCATAAAAGAGTTGACTCCTCCTCTCTCTTTCTTTCTCTCTCTCTCTCTCTGTCTCTCTCTCTCTCTCTGTCTGTCCACCACTAGATAACCATGAAATATACCACAAAATTTCTTTGAATTTTAACATCCAGCAGTCCTGGACTTTAACTAAGTTAAAACTTAAGATAAAAAAAAAGAATTTTTTTTTTTTTTTTTTTTTTTTTAATTATTATTACTACCGCGTACACATGGGAAGCAGCATGCTGTACGTGTGAGTCTTGCGGCTTAACGCTCAAGATTGCCAGTTCGATCGGGGAACTACTGCTGCTTATCTATAAGAGTGGCTTCTATAGATGAGAACAAAAACAGCCATCGAAAGATAACCATGACTAGTACTCAAACCAGATCCATAAACCGCATCGCTCTTCGCGCGGGTAAAAAAGGGGTGCGTCCTGCTGAGGTTGGAGCCCTGGCCTCGGTGTTCGAAAAATCAGCTACAGAGCTCAAACACAAACATAAACTACTAAAATGCAAACAAACAATACAGATAGCGACATTTAACGTGAGAACCCTAAATAGAATAGGTCAACTATCAGAGCTAACTGCATCAGCCGTAGAACATAAGATAGATATAATTTGCATACAAGAGCACCGATACACGCACACCGAAGATATCAAGTATCACGAAACTGGAAATGGATGGATGCTGGTGACTGTATCGGCATGGAAAAACTCTGTCAATGCATCGGTAGGAGGGGTGGGAATACTTCTAGGACCGAGAGCGTTAAAAACACTGAACAGCATTGAGAGAATACAACCTAGGATGATGGCCGCAACGTTTAATGGCAACCCCAAAGCAACAATTATCTCCTGCTACAGCCCTACCAATGTTAGCGAAGAAAACGAAATAGCCACCTTCTACGAAGATCTATCCTCCCTAGTACGTAGCATTCCGAAACACAACCTGCTAGTCATTGGCGGAGATATGAATGCACAAATCGGGAAAAACAGACACAACAAATACAGCCTACACTGCGCGTCTAACAGGAATGGACAGCATTTAATAGATTTCATGATAGAAAATAGATTAACCTGCCTCAATACAAACTTTCAAAAAAGGGAGGGGAAATTATGGACCTACACATACGCAAATAAGAGTAAAGCACAGATAGACTACGTCCTTATAAACAGGAAATGGAAAAACAGTGCGATGAATTGCGAGGCATACTCCTCCTTCGAGGGTGTGTCCTCCGATCATCGAATAGTTACGGCCAAAGTACGACTAAGCCTAAGAAAAAACGCCACACGTAAAGCCACGACCAAGCACTATGACTGGGCCCTACTCAACAACAGAGATATTAGAGACAAATATGCATTAGAATTAAGAAACAGATTCGAAGCACTACAAGAGAAGGTAGAAATAGGCACCCCAAATGACGAATATGAAAATTTTGTAGAAGCACACCTGGAGGCGGCAGAAAAGTGTATTCCAACAAAACCTAGAACTAAATATAGAGTCCCTTGGGAAACGCTAGCGGCTAGAGAAAAACGTGCACTTGTGAAGACTGCCTCCAAAAACTATCAACAGAACCCAACAAATACAAATGCACGAGAACTAGAAAAGGCGCAACATCAATTAACAGGAATATACCTAAAAGAACAGGCAGAATACGTACAAAATCAGATAGATAAGATTAGAGACTCGGTGGAAGATAGGCAATCCAGGATAGCCTGGCAAACAATAAACGAAGTAAGTGGAAGAAAGAGCACAGCCAAAGCAAAATTGAAAGCTGCAAGCCAACAAGAAAGAATAAAACGGTGGGAACAGCATTTCAAAAATCTACTAGGAAACCCACCGGAAATAACGGATGAACCGATCACCAGAATTATTAGTAAGCAATTAGACGTAAAACTAGGTCCTTTCACCAAAGAAGAACTCGACACAGTTCTCAGAAGAATTAAAAATAGGAAAGCGGCGGGGCTAGACGAGATCCCCCCAGAAGTGTGGAAGACGAGACAATTCGACGATATACTGCTCCGGCAATGCAACGCAGTCTATAGTCAAAATAGGATAGAACGATGGACGAAGGGATGCATCCTTCCATTCCCTAAAAAAGGCGACCTCGGACTAGCCAAGAACTACCGAGGGATAACACTTACATCCATAGCAGCCAAAATCTACAATGCCCTACTACGAAACCGCATAGAACCCAAAATGGAAAACATCCTTAGGAAAAACCAAAATGGCTTCCGGAGAAATAGATCCACAACCTCACAAATACTGACCATCCGTAGAATCCTGGAAGGCGTTCGGGCAAAAAACTTACAGGCGACATTACTATTTGTCGACTTTACCAAGGCCTTCGATTCCATACACAGAGGGAAGATGGAGCAAATCCTACGAGCTTACGGCCTACCAAAAGAAACCGTAGCAGCGATAATGATTCTCTACAGAAACACCAAAGTGAAAGTACGTTCACCAGATGGAGACACGGAATACTTCGACATTGTTGCAGGAGTACTACAAGGAGACACACTAGCCCCGTACCTCTTTATCATCTGTCTAGACTATGTACTTAGGACTTCGATCGACAAAATCAGAGAAAATGGCTTTGAGCTGACTAAGAGAAGAAGCAAAAGGTACCCCGCAAAAACAATCACGGACGCCGACTACGCTGATGACTTGGCGTTACTAGCGAATACGCCTAATCAAGCAGAGACACTACTACATAGTCTTGAACGAGCTGCAGCTGGCATTGGCCTACATGTCAATGCAAACAAAACCGAATATATGTGTTACAACCAAACAGGCAACATTGCCACACTAGACGGAGCCTCTCTGAAACTAGTCGACAAATTCACCTACCTAGGAAGCAGCGTCTCATCAACCGAGAAGGACATCGACACACGACTGACGAAGGCATGGACAGCTATCGATAGGCTCTCGATCATATGGAAGTCGGACCTAACAGATAAAATGAAACGCAGTTTCTTCCAGGCAGCGGTTGTGTCGATACTGCTATATGGATGCACCACATGGACGCTTACGAAGCGGCTGGAGAGGAGGCTGGACGGAAATTACACAAGAATGTTGAGAGCAGTATTAAACAAGTCCTGGCGACAACACCCCACGAGACTCCGACTATACGGACACTTGCCCCCCATCACAAAAACTATACAAGTTCGACGAACCAGACACGCGGGACACTGCTGGAGAAGCAAGGACGAGCTCATAAGCGATGTACTCCTGTGGACCCCCACTCATGGATGTGCAAGTGTGGGACGACCAGCACGAACTTACATACAGCAGCTATGTGAGGACACGGGTTGTAATCCTGAAGACCTGCCGGAGGCGATGAGTGATAGGGAGAAATGGCGAGAGACGGTCAGGGATATCCGCGCAGGCGGCGCGACATGATGATGATGATGATATATATATATATGTGTGTGTGTGTTCGTGCATTGAAAAACAACTAGAAATTTTTATAAGAATACCTGGAGCAAAGCAGTTTAAGTAGTAATTTGCCCTTTCTCTTAAGTTGCGTGACTGGAATTTTTGTTTATCTATTTTTACTAAAAGCTGTTAAACTAAGAGGCAGAAAGGGATGTTTAAATTAGTTCAGAATACATGTGAAGCGGTGTGCAACTATCGGGGATGATGGAAAACATGAGAATGACTCGGGTTTAAACAACTAATCAGTTATATCAGTTATAAACGAATGTATGCACAAAATTGCACCTTAAGTCAGTAACGAATGCAGATTTTAACACATGTTTAGAGAAAAAAATTATGACTCTTGTATTTAAGTTAAGAGAAGAACTCATAAGTAGACCCTTGAACAACCAAGTTGATAACGATGCACACGGCTTTACATTCGACAGATGATAGACTTTATGCATCAACAAAAAGAACAGGAATTGATAGCATTGAAGAGAGCGGAGATGTATCAATATGAGAATTACATTTAAAAGAGGAAAGAAAGACTAACAACGGAGACAATGTAAGGAACACAGAACCACTAACAAAACTAGGAAACAGAAGTGGGTAAAATAGCAATATGGGTATTTCAAGCAATAAACTGACGAAATCTCACACGAAATAACCTAGACATGGCTGCGAAAGTGAAACTTTATGAGAGAAACTCCATCTCTTATAGCAGCACGAAACAACTACAGAAGGAACAACTGTATTAAAGAGAAATCTGTTATACGCAACATAATAGTAATTGTAGATTATGTGCTAATCAAGCCAAAACCATCAAACCCATAAACAGCCAATAAGCGCAAAAAATATTTCTGCACCGGTCGGGATACAATGAGGATTTCGAAGATATTGAAATTTGACCACACTATCTAAAGGTGCATGCACAAACCAGAGAACGAATAAAATTTGCTGGGTTTTTGACACAGAAAATAATGCCCTAATCCTGACCATACCCAGTGATAATTTAAAAAAAAAAAAGATAAAAATTTAGAAAAAAAAAGGAAAGAAAGAACTTGCTGTATCGAGGATTCTGTCGCTCCAGCGGACTGCTATGACAAAATCGAAGAAAGTGAAAGGATTAAAAATTTTGATCTTGCCAGGGAATTAAACTAGGTGTTAAAGATATAGATGAAAGGTGATACTAATGACTTGGAAAAGAGGATTGAAGAATTGAAAACAGGAGGCTGAATCAAGACAATTTAAACGAGAGTATTATTGAGAACGGACAGAATACCGTAAAGAGTCCTGGAAACCTTAAGAGACTTTCTGTCTCTCAGAATTTACTCAAAGGCCATTACGTATGGCTCGAGAGAAAAACACGCAATAATAAGACGTCGAATTTCCATCAAGTGGATGTTGCTGTTCCAGTGGAGTAAATAGTGAAAATAAAAGACGGCCAAAATATTGGCAAATGTCTCAACGTTGTGAGGGAGCCGAAAAAGCATTGACATATGAAGATATCGATGATACCAACTGTAATTGATGCCCGGGAAAAACCCTAAAAAAGAAATTGGGGGTTTCGGGGATGAGAAAGGTAATTAAGACCATCAATACCACGTTAGTATTCCCACTCATGCCCTAACAAGACTCCCGTTATAATAAATAATTTTGCTCTCTTATAGTAACAAATGACTGAGGAAAATTTATTTTTGCAACCAAATGATTAATTTCTTTTTTAATTTCCTTGTGATGGGTTTCACCACCGTGAGAAGATTACCTCGATAGTATGTTACTTTCATGAGTTTAGATCATGGCTTCACAAAATGGTCTGGGATGATTAAAATATTGGCAGCGAGAATATAAGCATTGGGATCATAAGAGATAGAAATTAGTAGTTGACCTTTATAAATCCCTTTCTAACTGAATAAAAAATCGTTGGATAATATTCACTAATTGCCAAATATAGAAATCTACAAAAAAAAATCAAAGCTTTTAAAAATGCAAACGTTCACTAAAACCGTGTTGATAAACTTTATTCAGGGCTTTTAATAGATATTCATAATTCAAAGGCGGTACTATTCATAAAGAAAAAAATAAAATTCAAAAAATATGATTTACCAATATTATATAATTGCGGAAGGATTATTTTTATATTATCATTTTTCGTTAGTTATATCTTATCTTTCGGTTTAGTTAGGCTTTGAACTATTCAGCTCAGTGCACGGGTAGGGACACACCTTGAGCGCAGATATTAACGCTCGTGCGGGGAGGATGTGATAATCACAGATGTCATGATAAAACCCCCGGATTCCATGGGAGTCGGGATGTGAATGACGTCATGCCTGGAAGCTATAGGCTGAGGATTTTGGGTGATTTTTTAATTTGAGATTTGAAGCTGGACAAAGCGTGTTGATTTTTGGACCTGGGCGAGGCCTGTCCAGTTGGATCTACGAGATGCGCCGTGCATGGTGGGGTCAGATGGAACAGTCAGCATTGTAGAAATTCTGTCTCTCTCTGCTCGTGTCGAAAAACCTAAAAGTCAAGAAGGTAAAAGTTTCGTACCTGAACTAAAGAAAGTCGTCAGTGTTTCGCGGGATTCCCTATGTATATTTCACATATTCATATCTTAGTCATATTTTGGTGAATATGCTACACCAATATTCATATGTAACTGGTCGAATCTAAAAAGAATATCATGTTCAGGAATTTGCTTGATGGAAATACCATGACCACATCCCGAAGTTGATGTGCACCTCACGGGTACTAGTTTAAAATCTGAGAGGTTTCTCAGCCGCTCCTGATCGAATAAAAAACGCCAGTGATCACTTTAAGTTATTGACTATTCCGTTTGTATTTTGTCGAAAGAATGGAATGAAAAAGAAATGCTTCCTGACAGAAAGAAAAAGAAATAAAACCTAAGTAGAAAAGAAAACGGAGAGAAAGAGAGGAAGCAAATAAAGCTGGGACGCCAGACGTTTCTCATTTGTAACAAATGAAAAAAAGAAGAAAGGAGAAGAATTACATGATCTGGGTATTAAGTTTTGAGATCGAGGAAAAAAATCTTGTCTGCTTACTTAAAAAAAATGGTAATATATTAGCTACATGAAACTACCATTGCCACTTGCTAAAGTTTAATTTGCACCACAGAGATGATAGTGTAAAACATGTATTAAGAATCTGTATGGTCATCATTTTATATAAGCTTTGCTAGAAGGAACATATGCAATTGAGCTTCTGGTCAAATTTCGAGAAGATAGACTTTGAAATCTAGCAAAATAATGAAAAGCGAATCGTCAACGTAAAGTTATGCAAACTGTTTCACAAGAGACGTGTCGATACTAGCGCAAATAATTCCCTTGTTTGAGCTAGAACTATGTTCGTCAATATGTCATGTACAATTTTCCACTATATATATATATATATATATATATATATATATATATTGCTCCACAAGCTAAATGTAACAAAATGTCAATTTTCAAGCGAAGCTTAATGGGTTTGAATTAAGATTTTTCCTCTGTCTAGACTGGTTGCTCTAGCAAGTTTAAAAAGCCCATTCTGCCCTATTATATATCCAGAGCTAGATTCATGCTTCTTTTAAAATCATATTTACCAACCCCTCCGCTCGGGCAGGATATGACACAAGGTCAATTTTTTTTTAAGCGGAGTTTAACAGGTTTGATTTCAGAGTTTTCCTTCTCCTAGACTAGTTGCCTCACCAAGGCTGAAGAACCTCGTCTGCCCTACTATTTACCCATAGTAGGAGGGAGAATATTTTGGATTCATACCTTTCCCAAGGGTATTAGTGTTATGTGAAATGGAATCAGTCAGGTCCAGGATTTAAACTCGTGTCGCCGTGTCCACATCCTGCGACGATAACCATTACACCACATGCTTTTTTTTAATGGTATTACTGATATGTATGAAGCAAATGGTCATGTGCAGGATTTTAACTTGGGTAACCCTGTCCATATCCTTCGACAGTAACAATTACACCACAAAAGCCTCCACAACATAATTCAGTTTATTAACAGATTTTTTTCAATGTATCATTTTGCATATACGAAACCCTACATTTACTTTTATCACTGTATTTCTGCTGATATTGAGAGTTTGGTTGATTTGAGCTTTATGGCATATCAACCTTTGTAGGTTTTTTAATGACGAATCCATTTTTAAACAAATAAACAGTTCTATTCAAAAAATTCAGTTTAGCGTAAGTACACAGTTTAATTGTCAAAAACATTTCTATTTCAAGCTATTCAGTTTTGTCAAACAGCTAATTCAGTTTAGTGTTTGTATAGATTGTGTTTACTCACTGTTAAATGTCAAAACAGTTCTATATTAAACAATTCAGTTTAGCGTAAATACATTTTCGATGTCAAACAGTTTCTTTTCAAACATTCAGTTTAGCATAAGCACGTAGTTTAAATCTAAGTTCACAGTTTGTCAAAACCATTTCGATTTCATGCTATTCAGTTTAGTCAAACAGTTCTAATTCAAACAATTCAGTTTAGCATAAGTATGCAGTTTAGTTCTATTTAACCCATAGATAGGGCCCCATAAAGTGCTACCATTCCGGGCCAGAGTGAACCTGGGAGCAATGGCAATGAAGGGGTGCTCCACATCCCCCAAAGCCCCAGCTTCACTGGAACCTCACCATCAGTTTGTTTAGTATCATATACAGGACGCTCATTGAATTGGGGGTCCTAACCCCTGCAGAAGTGCAGTCGGTCTATTCTACAACCCAGCCGACAGGGCAATGATATTGAAAGATGGAATTTTATATTTCTCTCTTCACACATACATACATTATATATGATTAAACGGTTATCCCTTTATTGCGCATAGTATTTCTTTCTTATTTTTATATTTTATCAAATATCCATCGGTTATTTAACATCACTAGTCCTGATAATGGTTCATTTGAACTAGAACACTTTCATGTCGACTGACTTTCTGTCACATTAAATTCTTTTCCATCTTCGATTGCCTTGTTTATCAAATCTCTCTCTCTATAAATATACATACCTTTAGGCATATTCTATTGAAAACTACAGGATATTTTCATCTGAAAATACCAAAGGGAAGACGTTCAAGTTTTAAGATTTTCCTTACGTCGGGTTCGAGGTGGTGAATGAAGTGTCCCTTACTAGCCCAAATGCTTTAGATCATTTCACACTCAAATCCCCCGATGTAAGAAATATCCTTATTAATAATACAAAATTCATATGTAAAAACACCAATAAAAATAACTTATAGATCCTCGAAGAAATAATCACAAATAATAAATAACCAACAAGAAATAAAATAGCATTCAATAGCAAACTCTATGACTCCTCCAAACAGAATGCGCCAAATATATACCATAAAAATCCATTCCAAGTGAATATTAGATAAGTCCCCGAAACCCATAGAAATAGCCATACAAACATAACCCTTGAGGACGACCAGCAAAATGTTCGAAAGCGCATGGGATTGAATAGGGTACATTTTTCAACACCTCGATCAAGATATAATGGAAATGAGAAGACTCACACATCTTAACTTAAATATTTTAAAAAGAAAATATTTCTTGGTTTTCAACAGAACAAACTTATATGATGACTTCTTGCCTTAGTACCCTATATATATATATATATATATATATACAAACACTTTCTTATGTCAATCTTATGATTTTAGTTTCGTGTACTTTGTAAAAATACAAATTTCATCGAAATTCATTTTCATTACTCACGGTAAATGTAAACGAGATATTTCTCCAGAAGTTTGTATTTTTTCCATATTCATGAAAATTGCTGCCATAAAATTGACATAAGGAAGTTGGAAAGCAATTTATTCAATTCAGATTTTATCCTTCTCTACTGACTAGTATGTGAGAACTTTGATGATTTAAGTAAATATTTTATAAAACGATACATTCATTTCAAACGTTGTATCACAACCCATCAAAGTGACTAAACACGCTGGATGCCTCAAGTTGGGAACGAAACCCAGCCAACTTTAAATCAGCTTGAAAAAAATATCTTCACAGCCGTCAGCAGTCAGAATATATGCGAGGGAGTTGAGAGAATATTTGTGTTAATATTCCTATTTACGTTTTACGCTTACTGAGACTAGCATGCTCAATTCGTTCGAAGAGGTTTGAATTACTTGAGTGGCAACCGTTAATTCCTTTGTGAGAGTGCTCAACTCGCCTTGGGGGGTGGTTAGCATAGACATAATTCCTTAAAGAATATGTTGTCTTTTTTTTTGTTTTTTTGTTTTCCATAACTTTCTTGCATCGGTCCCGGTTGATGAAAGTTTGATCCCATGATATTTCAATACTATCTACGGATCGTTTCAGGACTATTATTTCTTCATTCACGCAATATATTGTTTTTGTTTGTTTGCCGAAGAAGATCGACCCCAACACTAGAAACCAGCTAGAAATTTGAAGAAAATAACCATCATATCATACCAAAGCTAATGTCTTTCAACCTCTCTCGGTATGTGTGCATATACGACTGAGCGATGTGAGTATTCTGGCTTATCAACTGAAAATGACCAAGAACCATGAAACACACAGAAGTATAGGGATTTGGCTATTCTTCTGAATTGTTTCATCACGCCACACTCATATATGTATGTTATATGTATATATAATTTCTTTCAAAATGTTCTCAGTCTTACCCACAAAGAAGAGCCATGGGTGTACATTTTGTTGTGGCAACGAACTATCACGAGGGATAAAACAAGAAAAATTAATTCAGATTCATGTCTTTATTTCTAGGCCGGTGAGGTCATTTTATTGTATAGTAGATAAAGACAACATCGACGATGTTAAAATATTGTTGTTGAGTTTTACGGCATATCAACCTTTGTAGGTTATTTAACGCCAAATCCATTTTTATGTAAGAGTTCTATTTAAAAAAAAACAATCTATTTCAGCATGAGTACACAGTTTAATAGTCAAAAACATTTCCATTTCAAATTATTCAAGCAGTTATATATAACAATTCAGTTTAGTATAAGTACAGTTTCAAAGTCAAAAATAGTTCAATTTCAAACAATTCAGTTTAGCATAGGCACGCAGTTTAAATCTAAGTACAGTTTAATTATGAAAAATATTTCTATTTCTACCTATTCAGTTTAGTCAAGCAGTTCTAATTCAGCTACTTCAGTTTAGTATAAGTACAGATTTTGTTCACACAGAGTTAATAAAAAAAAAAGTTCTATTTCAAATAATTCAGGACACTCGTTGAGTGGGGTCTTAACCTTCTGCTGAGACGTAGTCAGTGTATTCTACAGCCCCAGGCAACTGGGCAAATGTAAAAATATAATCTGCATCTTTTCTTTCCCTATTATTACCGGAAACGTACATATGGGTAAAGTAAAAGAGTTGGGGGTGGCCGAGATGCACTCACCCACAGTCTTCTGTGAAACGCCTCTGCCTTTCTGCTTCGTTCAGCCTGGAACAAAATCTTCCATAGTTTATAATTTCCGGACGCCCGTGCAATCCCGAAGGTCACACAACCCGAGACACGTTCCATGTGGACGTACCACGTTCTAACATGCTACCCACGCAATTTACGCGGCATGACTGGTCTATCACAAATGCTCCCTGTTTCCTTCAGGAAACAGGTGTATTCCCCGTTTTTTTTGTTTTTTGTTTTTTTGCTTCCAGTGTACGACTCTAACATGCCACCAACGGAAATTCCGCAATATTTCCGTCCAGTTTACGTTAGAATTCAGGACTATATCCTGTTATGCTACCTGCACAACTTATGCAGCATGTCAACAGGATCTTTCAGTCAGTATCCAACACATACAAAGCAAAGTTGTGAGGTGGGCTATAATGTAGAATCTGAGAGAGGATTAGAATATTTAAATATCCTTATATATATATATATATATATATATATATATATATATATATATATATCTATATATATATATATGTGTGTGTGTGTGTGTATAGTGAGATACACAAATATATATCTATCTATCTTTAATAAAATTACGTAGCTCCTATATATACACCAAAATATATTTAATCTTCAAAGAAATATCATATAATTCAGATTGGTTGCAAACTAGTACACCGGGGACAAATAACGTGAAATTTGCAGTAGTGAGTTATTTTACCATTAATATCATTATCCTAATTTATACTTGAACATATTTTATACACTTTATATATATATATATATATATATATATATATATATATATGCACACAGAAATATATATATATATATATATATGCACACAGAAATATATATATATCAGAAATATATATATATAGTATATATATATATATATGCACACAGAAATATATATATATATATATATATATATATATGCACACAGAAATATATATATATATATATATATAATATATATATATATATATATATATAAATAAATACACACAGAAATGTATATATATATATATATATATATATATATATAAATAAATACACACAGAAATGTGTATATATATATATATATATATAGCCGGACACTCACAAATATTTAAATCTATATCTATATAATTGAATGTTACACATTTTGCATATACAGATAAAATATGAAATTCGCATATAAAAATAAAATGTGTGGCACTTTTGTAACCTTACGTACAAGAATGTAAACACATGAATACATGTATATAAGTTACTACATGCAAGCGAAAAAACATACTGTTCACAAACAATCTCTCTCTTATATATATGTGTGTGTGTGTGTGTTTGTGTATATCCCATGATAGTGTTGCATTTATCTAAATCTGCCTGGCTTATACATATTTACTAAAATTACAGAAATTTCGAACATAAGATTTTCATCAGCCCAATTATCTAAACACGATTTCCACAAATTATTCTTTAATCAGCCTAAGTTAATCCTTCTTCCATTTACATACTTCATGGAACCTTTTAAAGAGACAATAAAAGTATCCTATTTAAATCAGCCTACGACATCGTTAAGTTCTTTTGGTTGCGTAAATCATCTGTGTGTTGATGGGGTGCTGCTACACAAATACAAACAGTTGTAGCATGGCACGTTATCGAGTCACCCACGCGATGGCAGAAATCAGCCCGACCAAAAATAGACTTGAAGATTTATGCCGAATTGGATGGCATAGAAACGATGCAACGAAGGAAATCTCATTCGAATAGTTAATTCGTAGTTTTTTTGTTTTTTTTTAATTTCTAAAGACAAAGAAAACATTTAACAACACTGGCAATGCATTATTGCGAAATCACAAAAGTAAACTTTATCAAAAGCAAACCGTTACAATGCATAAATAGCTGAACATATTTAGGCTTGGAATTGAATACTGTCATCGATGATAGGTTGGTATACACATGTAGAAGTGTTTGGCAACATAAACAATACAATTCAAATCGAGATGCGTTGTACAACTGAAATACAAACGAAAAAGATAATAGATAGTGTGGATACTTAGAATAATGGTGTATTAACCTTCGGGGTTGTTTAAGGTCGAAGCCATTCTTGGTGAGGTTAGGAGTTATTCTATCTATATCAAAAATGGTTGATAATGGGGTTCATACATTTCTCAAGGGTATTAGACTGTAAGTAAATGTGATAGAGTTGTGCTTGAAGTCGCTTAATTCCATGGGCGCAATCCACCTCTGAGGTCATAAAGCCACGGAGTCTACCTGAGATATTTAGGTGTTTATATATTTATGTATATTTTCATTAATTTAACGAATCTGTCTGTCTCTCTCTCTCTCTCTCTCTCTATATATATATATATATATAATATATATATATATATCAAAGTGTTTTCACTGGCATAACGCACAAATATATTCACGAACACACTTGTGCACAGACGTTTTACATTATCACACACACACACACATATATATATATATATATATATATATATATATATATATATATATATATATATAGAGAGAGAGAGAGAGAGAGAGAGAGAGGCAGATATGATTATATATAGTAAAAAAATAAATACATTAAAATATAAAAGCATCCATATATGTGTGTATAAATACACTCATATCTATATGTATTAATGTGTAAATGTATGTGTGAGTCTGTTACCCAATATAACAAAACATAGGAGCGTGTGCGTAGAATATTATAAAAGCAAGCATGAATAACGACTATAACATTTGTTAGCATAAAAATGTATCTATATATATATATCCACATAGAAACTTGTCATGAGACAATTATCAGTATTACACACGAAAGGTTTTATAATATATTATGTTCGTTTTCCTCATATAAGATTTCATATACACCCGATCACTTTAAAGCACGAAGTGATGTAATACTTATCAAATAAATAAATGGAATTTACTCTCTGAGTTAAAATTTCGAATTTTTAATCCACAGTGTTCTTATAGGCAGGGTCAAAGCTCTAATATAGTTATTCCAGCTGAGAATGAGTAACATCTACCCATCTTTGGCCAACCGACTGAGGACAGTGAATTAGCAACCCCGGCTCAAAAGTTATCGGCCAGTGGAAAAAATTAAAATGCATTACTACCGTATATATAATAATTCCAGTTGCAGGCCTTACACTTGCAATGAGTTATGAAAAAGTTAAATAGGAGATTATATATATATATATATATATATATATATATATATATATATATATATATAGAATTAACTTAAATGGCGAGTCGAAAATCTTCGACTAAAGTTTCACCTTAACGGATCATCAGGAAGTCTAATTTCGACTAAATTTTAAGGATAAATCGCCTATATATATATATATATATATATATATATATATATATATATGTATAAAGCGTGTTATTAAATACCAGGCATATACTACTACGTTGGAAATGGGCCCAGTGTCTCGAGTTCAAAATCTGGGTAAAGCTATTCACTATTTATTCACTTATTCAAATATTCACTCATCACCATGTGGTAAATTTTAGCTCACATATTTTTTTACCTTCCCAAGCTGAAACCCTGCTACAGAATCGGGAATGAGCGGCTGCAGGCATAGGCCTCCATGCCAATGCACTCAAGATGGAATCTATGTGTTTTAATCAAACAGGCGACATCTCTGCACTAAACGGTAGCTCTCTGAAACTATTAGACAAATTCATCAGCCGAGACAGGCATGAACACACGACTTGCAATGGCATGGACAAATATCGAATGGCTTTCGGTCATCTACAAGTCAGACCTGACCGATAAAATAAAACGCAGTTTCTTCCGAGCAGCAGTCGTGTCAATATTGCTGTATGGATGCACTATATGGACGCTAACTAAAAGTATGGAGAAAAAGCTTGACGGCTATTTCACAAGAATGCCACGAGCAATATTGAAAAAATCATGTAGGCAGCACCCCACAAAGCAGCAGCTGCACGGCTACTTACCCCCATCGCGAAAAATAATAAAGTTAGACGAACCAAAGATGCGGGACACTGTTGGAGAAGAGGAGACGAATTCATAAGTGAGGTACTTCTGTAGACCCCTTCAAATGGACGAGCAAAGGCAAGACGACCGGCTAGAACCTACTTACAGCAGCTTTGTGCCGATACGGGATGTAGTCCTGAAGACCTGTGGGAGCAATGGACAATAAAGAATGGTGGCCAGAACAGGGTCAGGGATATCCGTGCTCTAGGCGCGACATGATAACAGGTTTAGTCGAAAGAGAACTATTTTCGAAACTAATTTTACTTTCCTTAAATGCAAAGTTTTATTCAATCACCTCATAAATGTACTACCTATTTTTAGTTAAGGCAGAGTTCAGAAATATAAGACTCTGATTTCGACTTACTTGAAATGATCAACTTGTTAAAGAGTTTGTTTTTTTTTTAAAAAAAGAAATCCTTGAAGAGGCATTTTTCAAAAATGCTGCCGCACAGCCACTTCTCTTCCATTTCTTAAAATATCCAAATGAGACGAACGAACCACGCTGGGCAATGTTGGAGAAAGAAGGACGCACTCATCAGCGACGTTTTCCTGTGGACTCCTACACATGTAGACAATACCTTCGGCCGAGAAGAAAAGAATAAAAGACTTCACTCTGAAAGCACAGGATGTTGTCAATTGGACCATCCAAGAGGGATGGCAGACAGTGAAGGAAGGCGAGAAGTGAATCTATTTTATCAGCGCAACTAGTTCATGATTATAAAATCATTCAATAAAAATCGGGATTCGAGAATGTCCCTGACATCGCAGACTAATACACACACAAGTGCGCGTGAACACTCAGGAATATATATGTATATATATGAACACACACACACACACACACACATACATATATATATATATATATATATGAACACACGCACACACATATATGTATATATATACATATATATATATGAACACACACACACACATATATATATATACACATATATATATATATGAACACACACACACACATATATATACATATATATATATGAACACACACACACATATATATACATATATATATATGAACACACACACACATATATATACATATATATATATGAACACACACACACATATATATACATATATATATATGAACACACACACACACACACATATATATACATATATATATGAACACACACACACATATATATACATATATATATGAACACACACACACATATATATACATATATATATGAACACACACACATATATATACATATATATATGAACACACACACACATATATATACATATATATATGAACACACACACACATATATATATATATATACATATATATATGAACACACACACACACATATATATATATATGAACACACACACACACATATATATA